>OX371176.1:51094428-51371384 GCA_947310635.1 Leptodirus hochenwartii
GGTCGGGTTGCGTAAGAAATTAATTGGAAATCGATATAGCCGACAAGTCCGAGAGAGGGACATTATATGCATACAACGTCGTATAAATATCCGTAAAAATCAATAATTCACGTTAGGAAAAATTATATCGTCCGTCAACAAGAATTCTGTAAATATCTGCCATTAAACGTCGGAAATTCGTTATCTAAGCCTTGAAATGGCGTCGAATATACAACTTTTTCAATGCCATATTTAGTTATTAATATAATCACATAGATCAAGGGTCACGCTCAAAATAACAATATATAAAAATCCATACATAGCCTCTCCATTATTGACAAAACTTTCCTCGCTTAATAATGCACTGTTCAGCTGAGTTTTGAGTTATTTCAAACGCGTCTTATTATATTCAAACACTTTATATCAAATTTTAAATATAATGTAAATCTTGCAAGTCCTACGCAAATTCATGTGCCGATATCGTGACAAGCGGCATTAATTAGAAAGTTTATACTTATAATATATATGGTAGAAACAAAACGATCTATCTTTGCCAGGCGATATTTATAACGCGGTGTGCGCGATGGAATTGGCTGAAGACGGTGGTGTACCATACATGCGTATCAACCTCTTCCAATCTACACATTTACAGTAAATGCAACAATGGCGGCGTAAATGTCGTGGAGGAGATTTCGATAATTTGCCTGCGGTTGTCGCTAGAGAATTTTTTTTGCCATGCTTGTACATGTAATGCGAAAAGACCGATATCAATAAATCTTCGTTTTTGAATCTCTTTAAAACCAGACCACTATTTAGACTGCATGAACGATGGCCAACTGTTTTTTTTTCTACAAATTCTCTTATTTGCCCATACCTACTAAATAAAACGTCCATTTTACCCTAAAGTTTTACGAGACACCTCTGATCGCCATCATCTACAGTCGAGGGAATTTTGCAACTACTCGGTCTTGGAGATTTAAGAATTGAAATTCAACAGCGCGCAGTGTATTGTTTTCTAGATAAATCTGCACGTAACAAGATGCCATCTTGAATATATTAAAATATACATATGTGTGAGTAAAATGGCGCACAAAGAGGAAACAAAACGGTAACAAAGAGATGAGAAACCGAGTAACCAGTCGGGTAAAAAAAAAAAAAAAAGAAACACCGCTGTCGGAATTGCAGCGTTCGTTTGTATACGAAAAGGACATGCGTCATTTAGACCGAATCGGTGGTGTAGAGATACACGGAGAGAGCAAAGCGGGAGTATTCATCATCAACGTTGTTATATTTAAACTTGTTTAGCGATATTGCCAACCGAAGAGAGTAAAATCCGCTCAAACTTACACCGCACCCGACAACACTGGACACTTAAATAGAGGCATCGGTGTTGATTTAATTTAATGCACCATTACAAATTGTGTATATGCTAGAGATATTTTTAGAATTAATTTGCTGTAGGAATATTATAATGACTTGCTTACGATGGACAGTTATAACTAGTGCCGTCCATTTCAATATATTAATCTAAAGCAATGGTACGCTACGAATAAATTATTTCGTTAACGCATATATGTACAGTTTAAGCAGATACCGTAATTAAGAGATAAGATATCGCCAACATAACATTATAGTATAGAAATTATTTATTGTGTTGTAACGATTTCATGTTCGTTGTCCTATAACAGTGGTTAAAATAGAAACGCAAATTTCATCCGTGAAGTAAATAGATATTCAATATATTAGTTTGCAGACCCCTGTTATAATAAATTGACTATTATACATGGGTAGCAAATTCATTTCATAATTTTCGATGTCATAAAGAACACAATATTCAACATTATATACATGACATGTAATGACATCTTGATATGGTGGGTAGGATCACCCTAATAAAATCGTGATATCGAGCGGTCGGTGCAAAGTTGGCTGTGAAAATCCAACGCCGCCCACTGTCCGATGGAAATCCCTTAACGAGTCGAATGGAAGACAATAGAGATGGGAAATATTGATCCAATTCTAACGACTAATTCGTTATCACATTCATAGCAGTGTATCGTAACGAGAACACGGTGTCCATTTTTTTTTCCAATGTGTCACTCAGTCGTTACAAGTGAACCAGTGAATCATATTAGATTTATAGAAGGACTTGAGTGTTTATGTTGTATCTATCCCACATAAAAGTCTAATTGTACCGAAAAAACAATTTTTCAAACCACTTTCCTTTTCTGTAGCTTAATATAAAACCATTTAAACTAAACGGCAGTCCGCAACTTGATTTAACGTTAGTCACGTGGGGTATGGATATCTGAACTTGGTATCAATTGGTGGTCTTATAATTATTATGAATTGAATGTTTAATTTTACCTATTGACGAGTTAGTTAGTTAAAGAGTCCGCAATCCTAAAGATTGGTTGGAAACAGCACGCAATGCCGATCTATCCTGAGCTAATCCCTTCACCTCCCTATAGCTATTCATCTCAACGTCTTCAACTATCTGACTCACATACTCCAATCTAGGCCTACCTACCCCTCTCTTTCCCTCCACTCTACCTTCTATGATCAATTGCATAATCCCCCCATGCCTAAGAATATGCCCTACTAATCTGTCTCTCCTACGCTGTAACACTCTCCAAATACTTCTCTTCTCCCCTACTAACTCTAGTACAGCTTCATTTGTTACTTTATCTTCCCAACCAATCCTCATCATCCTCCTATAACACCACATTTCAAGTGCTTCTAATCTACGCTTCTCTTCCTTTCCTATAGTCCACGCCTCACACCCGTACAGTGCTACACTCCAAACATATACCTTCAGTAATCTTTTTCTAATACCCAAGTCAATATTTGATCTTAAAATCTGTTCTTTTTCTACGAATGCCTTCCTACCCTGTGCTATCCTACACTTTATATCTACCTTGCTTCGATTATCTTTTGTGATTCTACTGCCTAAATAACAAAAATCTGACACTTCTTCGATTCTATTATCTCCTATTGTGATCCTCATTTTTCTGCTGCATTCCTTTTTGTCACACCTCATCACTTTAGTTTTACCTATATTTATTTTCATGTTAAAATCCCTAGTCAATACTGCCTGCATACCATTCAATACCCTTTCTAAATTCTTTTCGCTTTCTTCCAATATAGCTATATCGTCGGCGAATCTCAGCATATATATTTTCTCTCCCTGTACATTTACACCTACACTATACTCTTCTTTTACTTTGTTTATTGCATCTTCTATATATAGATTAAATAATAACGGTGAGAGTGTACATCCCTGCCGAACTCCCTTCCCTATTTTTGCTACCTTATTATTGACGAGTACATTCACACTATTTATATACATATATTTTCATTGTCAGACTATTAAATTTATTAAATCAATACAAACGACACTTGAGATGATATCGGAGATGTAAACATTTACTATGTTCTTTGGAAGTAACAATATCGATAAGTGGGATTCGATACGACTACAGAATAGGAGCGTGAATCCCACTTGTGCTAAAGAGCCCGAGCCCGTATCGGTAGGGAGTGAAGAGCTTTAGTGGCCGGCCGCCATATGGTCATATGTCGTTAGGTAGATAGCGCTGCGGTCGCCGGTAGTGGTGCTCCGTAAGCGAGATCCTTCCGTAAGCGCGCACACACACACACGCTTCTATTAGCTATATAATCGCGTATATAAACACCATGCACATACAGTACAAAGCGATCAAGGCCGATGCGGAGTCTAGTTCAGAAGAGAGACGAAGCGATATGCCGAGAATGACAACACAGTGGGTAATAGTCGACGTACCACACGGTGGCCTACTGTCTGAGGCGCACATTGTTGCCAAATATTGCTCCGAACACTACAAGACATTTCTGTAGGATCTCAGTAAACTAAATGCTATCGGTTCGCTATTAGGGATGTAATATTGATAATTGAAATATTCCTCTATTTTCATACTAAATATATTAAAATTGAGTTTCCTGCTCCTCAAAATAACAATGACCGTTTTAATTTAGGAAAGTGTCACAATTCTTACATACCCTACGTTACTAGTTCGATATCAAAAATTTACTTTAAATTTTAATTACGACCACTGGTTCCACGTGTACAATCTTACTATAGGATTTAATATTTTATAACATCGGAAAACGGCAACATTGCCGAAGCGAGCAGCGACAAGTTCAATGCTCGCCGGTTGTTGCGCGGTTGTGATATGAAGCCGACAACAGCAGCGGGACCGCATACCAACAGCTGTACGACTTTTCTCCATCAACTTCTGAACCAGAAAAGTCTACAAGCCGTACAAAACTAATTGATCGTACAAATGTGCTGAAAATGTTACATATATCTAACAATAGCAATTTGTTCAAAAAATCAAAAAATGCGTTTTGTTTTAACCATAGTGCACCGCACACTTATACAATTATATAGCCCGTTCCCGCGGCAGCGTATTTGACACATTGTGTTTCTTCCGAAATCGTTTTCCCACTGCGCTGGCGGCATTATGCTGTATGCGTCGAATGACTTCGTCATAGGTCGTCAAGTGAGAGCCGCTTTGTGGAGCACTCACTTGTTTCACTGTGCTGTTGCTGCAGCGGTGTACGAGCGCATGTTGCGCAATAGAATGCGTTTCTGCGCACGGCCAATGTACTTCGCTTTGCGACCCACGTGACTAACAAAACGACTGTCGTTCCAACTGACATTGTGCACGTTACATTGAACGAACGGCGAGAGTAGTATGACTTGCATTTAAAAGGTGCCCGTACTCTTCGGTAATATTATTAATAGTGGCTTGTTTGGATAGTTTTGATTGCGCTGTTGCTTTTGTGTTTAAATATAGAAAATTAAATTATGGCAACCGAGGCAAACCTGATCGGTATAAACGTAATAAAATAAGGAACATATAATCATAACTATGAAATTGAGAGTAATACGATAAATTGAAATTTTCACAAAATTACATACCTAACCTTGCTATAATAACTGAATGTGTGTCATATCAGTGAGACGTCGTATTAAATAGTAAAAATAACTCAATTTGAATTTTACGACGGTACCGTCGGTTTTTACGACCAACATATACGTAATGTGGCTAAGGCAGACAGTAAACGTGTTAGGCTACATTTACACACCACGTGCTATATAAAAGAAACCACCAAGGGTTTTATAAATACTTGCAGATGTACCCTTACACTATATTTTCTATTTCAGTGGTTGACTTACGTATAATTTCAGTTTTCACCAGTTCTGCAGTGTTGCATGCATAAAAAACACGTAGTAATATAATGCAAATAATGCCATATAATTTATATTACAAGCTAAAGGACAAACGTAAAAATGTCCAAATGCTGGTTTCTTAATGTGTCGAAAACGTAGAAAAGAAGGAATGAAGAATGAATATCAAAGAAAGTTTGCGCCCCGTCATATTAGGATTCGTAAAATATCATATAATACTAAATAAAAATGGAATTTATAGGTTATGTTAAGTGTTTCGCATAGACTAAAGTACGTCATTGTGTATGTGTAACCAACATAATATTTCGCAGGGCAGCCAATATTTTTTTCTCATTGCAAAGGACAAATCAGGCCTGTAAAAAAATATATATACGTCCCGAATATCCCACAGAATTCCCTAAAACCGATATCATCAGGCGCTATTAAAATTTGCTTAATTGAGGCGGCAATAGAATCTGCCGAAATCCGTCCAGAGGCGGCAAACGATTAATAATTCGAAACAGGAATAGAGAAAAGCATGTTTTATTATATATTGGCTTGTATCCATTCTTATAAATATTGAACTACCGAAGAATGCTTTTTCTCGTAATAAGCTTGGCTGTAGAAAATACGAATGCAATAGTTCTTCCATTGGAAGGCTTTGTGTTAGTCGAAGACAGCAATTTCTACCAGAACATTTTCGCAATATCGGTATGGCTAAATTGAGTTCAATATACGTGCAGAGGTCTCTGAAGTCGACATCGACATCTATTCTAAATAGCTACGTAAGTAAGCATTATGAGCCGAGTCAGTGCGAGTAAAGGTAATACAAGAAATAGTGGTAGTGTAACTGCCATTACTTGATAATTCGTGCTTTGTACACGAAGTCTGTTGAATCCGTATACTTTAACGTATACATAGGCATCTGTTTATTTATTATATAAAACACGATCTGAATGAAGTGTACGGTGGGGACGTGGAGCCAATTATTCGCAATCAGAGGCCTCGAAGACAGTCGGACGGTATGGCGGTAACGTGGCATCATATGGTTGTTTCAAATTCAGCAATGGATATTCGAGTGCAACGACACATTCAAACCGGCGCTATTTTCTATCCGATCCGAACAGAAGACACGTATATAATACGGTGGAGTAGCGAAGCAATGCACGGATACGTGTGCACATACGCCTGGCAATCTCTAAATCGACCTGAATGCGAAAAAAAAAAAATTCAACCCGCTCGTACTCTCTGCTCCTCTCTGGGCCGCTTGCTTGCCTGTTGGCTGGATTGAAGCCGAAGCTTCAGCATTTCAGCTTCCAGCTAGAATGGAGTAGGTAGCAACATTACCATCAAACAGAAACACACACACACACACATATTCCTGGTTGTATATAATATGTATAGTGTGGTGTATGTACAGTTCTTGAATACATATAAGCTCTACTATGTATTCCCTGTGGAGTTTTATCGAGTACATAGCGACCGGGACCGATAAATGGCAACAGCGTATTTTGAGATGAAGCGGCAGTGGCGGCGGCGGCGATGAGGACGATGGTGGTGGCGGCGTAGGAGGTGGTGGTGGAGGAGGCCACGGGCAGGACGACTCGTCGTTTCTATATATACGTATGTGTGTTTGTGACGTAGGTCGAATCTTTCAACGACCAGGTTTCTGTTTCCACGGAAGAGCATCTCCATCCACTACGTCTCCTCTTCTACATCTACGTTGTTCATGGGCCAGCAACAACAGCTGAGATAGGAAATGATTTGTTCTGAGCAGTAAGGCGTCATCGCCATCGCATTGTTAAGCTTTCA
Source organism: Leptodirus hochenwartii (assembly GCA_947310635.1). NCBI lineage: Eukaryota > Metazoa > Arthropoda > Insecta > Coleoptera > Leiodidae > Leptodirus > Leptodirus hochenwartii. The sequence continues at coordinate 51,101,429 of OX371176.1, forward strand.
TATGTATTCCAAACACATATACATATGCGCGTATGTTGTGTGATATGTGCACAAGATTGTCGCCTTCCATTTTGTAACAAAATGGTTGGATGCTTCAATGGCTACGTGTATATCAAAACCAAGCGAATACAAACATTGAATGCGCTTCCACGATTGTGCCAACAACTAGCTAGACACCCATGCCTTTATATGCCCATATTCAGGAAATTTCTCATTTTATAAATATGTTGTATTCATTACGAGCGGTGCCTAAAATTGCCACGTTCGATTGAATGTCAACCAATCTGACAACGATGGTCCCTTAAGAGAACGAAAGTAATTGTAGGTAGAAGATGCAAAAGACACAGGTCTTATAGCGACTGTCTCATTTTAGTTTAACTAACTCGAGTAGTGATATTTCCAGAGACAAGTAGAATATTTAAAAAAATAAATTGAAGTAACAAAAATGTTAAAAGGTTAGCGCAACTGCATCCATAAAGAGTTGCATCAAAATACCATGATGGCGCCTTCTGCGCTGTTGCACATTAACACGTGGTATTGAACAAAACGAAATGTACCAAGTGATATATTTTCATTCGAATTCAATCGTCTGAATAGGGAGTAGAATCGATCAAAATTGAATTACAATACGGCAGTGATGGCAATCAGATATAAATGATAATGTAAACTCACCCGTGCACCGAGGAAGCGGGCCTCCAGGAGCTCTTGTTTCCGGGGGTCGAGCGCCGCCTGAAATTGCTCCATCTTCACGCCAGCGCCTGCAACAATAACAAACGCTGCGATTTGAATGCGTGCATAGTACGTGTGCATGGTGCAAAATCAGGCATACTGCACTACTTAACCCCCGGAGTATTCATTTATAATACCGATCCAATATTATATTTGTTTAAATAGCACGTATATAATCTACAAAAATGATGTTTAGCAAATGTGAAGTAACTATTAGTTGATCACCTCTCTCGAGGAAATGCAATTTTACACACAACATGTCAATAATGTCCAATAAAGAGCGCACAATTTTAGATTTTAAATTGTGAAATTTCATGAATATAATACCTTGAATGTATATGCGAATATTGCGTATATATTCACAGAAGACAAACAATTGGTCTAAAAACACAAAAAACTAGTACAATAACTGAATAATTGTAACATGTCACTATACAAATACAACACAATCGCACTAAGCTACGAAAATGGTAGATTAAATAGAATACAGAATCATAAATATCGATTATGATTATGCAGTCTCACTTACGTACATCTAAAATAAAATTCTCCAATAAATACGTAAATACACGATGTAGCGCGATGTGTACTCGTTACTCAGTTTTACGTGCCATTAAATTAAATTGAAGTAAGTAAATCACTGCTCATTTATACACCATTTTACCAAACACTATAATAAATTGCAAAAAAAATGTTTTTTTTTTTTTAAACTAACGCGTGGTAATCAATTCCATCGCATGACACAAGGTCAAGTCCACTCGCATGTATTTTTATAATACTACGGACGAGGGCTGTCTCTATTAGCAAATAAACTCACTCACCGACCAAATCTTTTGTGAAACTAACAAAATAATTCCATACGACGGTGTATTCATTATCCTCGTAGAAAGACGCCGTATTAATTCCGAGTCAATTGTGCGCATCTGCGAACCATTTACATTATAGATACAATTGTGTGACTAAGCAGTGGTAAGCTATTTTTGTTATACAAGTCTGCTTAATGCTGTCATTAGAATATGACAAACTGTCATTAGAAAATGACAAGCTATTTACATTATAGATACAATTGTGACTAAGCAGTGGTAACCTATTTGTTATACAAGTCTGCTTAGAACTGTCATTAGAATATGACAAACTGTCATTAGAAAATGACAAGCTATTTACATTATAGATACAATTGTGACTAAGCAGTGGTAACCTATTTGTTATACAAGTCTGCTTAGAACTGTCATTAGAATATGACAAACTGTCATTAGAAAATGACAAGCTATTTACATTATAGATACAATTGTGACTAAGCAGTGGTAACCTATTTGTTATACAAGTCTGCTTAGAGCTGTCATTAGAATATGACAAACTGTCATTAGAAAATGACAAGCTATTTACATTATAGATACAATTGTGACTAAGCAGTGGTAGGCTATTTGTTATACAAGCCTGCTTAGAGTTGTCATTAGAATATGACAAACTGTCATTAGAAAATGACAAGCTATTTACATTATAGATACAATTGTGACTAAGCAGTGGTAGGCTATTTGTTATACAAGCCTGCTTAGAGTTGTCATTAGAATATGACAAACTGTCATTAGAAAATGACAAGCTATTTACATTATAGATACAATTGTGACTAAGTAGTGGTAAGCTATTTGTTATACAAGTCTACTTAGAGCTGTCATTAGAATATGACACTCTGTCATTAGAAAATGATAGCTGTCATTGAAACTGGATGTAAGGAACATTTAGCTCATTTCAGATTAAACAGAAAGCTTAAAAGTGCGGTAGCCGAGCATATTTTTGGTCATTCAGGTCTTTACTTGTTAATTTGTATTGTTTAAAGGATTTACAGGTCATATTATGTCATATTTTGAAATACTTCTGTCATGTTGACATATTTATTTGATAGTATATCAATAACGATTCGTGACAGAGGTATGTTATTTAGTTTTTATCTAGTGCTACTGAAGATGGGGGTATAGCCTTCGAAATGCGAAAGGGTCATATAGATAGTTGATGATACCATAAGTTTTTTTAAGAGACAACAACTTTTGTGTTGTATAATGAAGTTAAAGCGCAAAGTGACTGGAATACACAAATACAGCCAGAGAGCACAAACAGTGTCTTCTGGACTACTCATCTCCTCACGATTAATTTGTCGAATTTGACACTGTAATATACAGTAAATAGCGCACTGATAGAATATACTGCAGCAGTCCGTTTTGTCAGAAAAGATAGTACACTATTGTATTTATAAAATGGTATTACAGCATTCCATCATCTATCTATTCCACCAATCTCTCTCTCTTTCTCTCTTCCATATATATTATATACGTGCGCTTATATACATGGCAAAGCCGAGTGTCTATGTAATTAGAATAGCTAACTGTTTACTTAATTTCGTGCCATTTGCAGAATTGCAAAAGAATAATTGTTTCGGTAACATCTATACTATACTGTGCAATAAGATCGAACTGTTCGTACCGGGTCGTAAAATTGCATGGTGCAGAATGTTCCGATCATTGTTTACGGGACACCTTGTATATTGCGAACAATATTTTTTTTCCAATGCGATTGAAATAATGCATAGATCGATGCAAATGCGCACGAGTTCTTACGGTATTATAACTTTAGTTGATTTCTTCAACAAGTAGGTCGACGTTAAGTGCATATGGTTTTATGTAATTAATATGACGCGTATTATATTTTAACCCTGCGATATCTGTACTCGATAGTATTGAACATAATCTTCTTCGAGGCGCGCAGCGCCGAGATCTAGTGAACGAATCGCTAGGCTGTGAAATGAAATAGTGAAAGCTGTTAATGATTTTAAAATGTACTGTGTGTACAATAACTTGGGTCTTATAAAATTTGCATCTTGTTTTCAATAATTCGTACCATTACTAAATGTTAGATTAACTATGTGCATGATCACAACTAAGTGTAAATATGTTTTAAAGAATCCCAAATGAAATTTGTTTCTTTATGAAACCATATAATATAAATGATGAATCAAGAATATACAATATAGAATATCACCCAAATACTGTAACAAGCATTAAGTAGCTAGATGTACATTTCAAGCGCTATGCGCCCATCTTCAGTAGCACAAGTTAAAACTAAACAAAATACCTCTGTCACGAATCGTGATTGAGATACTATCAAATAAAAATGATTTTTAGTTTTAATTTTATGTTGTGCTACTGAAGATGGGCGCATAGCGCTTGAAATGTACATCTAGCTACTTAATGCTTGTTACGGTATTTGGGCGATATTCTATATTATAATTTAACACCGTAGTGATGATTTTTAAAACAAGAATATACAGTTTAAACGATGGGGAATTTGTGTTGTTGTTAGAGCAAAATGGCAGACCAAAGAATAATTGAAGACCTCGACCAAAAAAATGTATCATCCTCTTCGTTACTTTATAGCAGTGAAATAGTAAAAGTGTACGACGGCATGGGTAAAAAAGTAGGTCAAATCCTAACATGACATAGCGTCCACTTCTTCCACCGGAAAGATTACGTTTGATGCTTTGTATAATATATATAAAGTTGGGGGTATTTGGCTGGCTTGGGTCTTTGCACCATCATTGCCACCCCCATCGCACAGAACCCAAACTCGACAGAGTTGCCGAGATGTTCTATAATATAAGGAGACTCTTTTCGAAACAGAGACGTAAGCAACATGCAGCAAGTCCTGTGGTAACGTAGAGCCTTCCCTGATACACCCGATAGATTCTTCGTCCGTATATGCGGTGACGGGAAAGTGTGGTGCATGCGACTATGAAACCGGAAAATTGTACACATGAACTTGGTGAGAGGACTGAGCCAACTAAATCTGACGCAAAGAGAGAGGAACTTTAGCTGGTGGTCCTATATACTTACACACACACATATTTATATATATATATATAGCATGAAGCTGCCGCTACCACCCCACCCCCACCTAGACATTGATCGGTGTCAGACCAAAAGCTAAGCCCGATCCAAACCCACTCTATTCACCCCCCCCCCATGTGCCCACATTGAACGTCCCCCCGCTCGGAACCCCCCCCCCCTGCTTGCCACGTTGCTGCAATAATGGCCTCCCGTTCCCTTCGCCCCCGTATATGGGGGTCCAAAATTGAGTCCCTTACTCTCGACTGCCGCCCGTCCGTCGCGCACCTCCACCACTACACTATGGTCTTTATAATATATATATATATATATCATATTGTACAAAGGAACGTATAGAAGCCGTGTTATGTAACCTGCGTAACTGTTGGGAATATTGAAGGTTTTCAGGTAGTTGTAAAAATCTTCTGTTATTACATTGTCAATCCATACATTCTTATGGTGTTCGTATACCAAAATCTGCTCAAATGTTATTAACATTTTATTGATCGAAATTGGATGAAATATCTAGTAAAAGTTAATATTGTCATCGATTTCGATTTCGGATATCAAAATGCAGAATGCAATATTTTCATAATACTCATCATTTTGACACATTCTCATTTAACATCCTCAGCTATATTCGTATATACGAACGATGAATGCCCTCTATAAGCTTGCGTAGAAATAATACAATCCAACACCCAGTTTCCGCATGGCCTGTACTGTTAACCCACCCATCCAGCCCGTCACCCATACAACTACCAACCACCCACTGGGTTGTATTCCACCCATCTCCGATGCTACGACCACCGCCACCGTTGCCGCCAACACGCTATCCCAATTACAACCAGCCCGAGCGCCAGATGCGATTCACAGCACCACCGACGTACATTCTTCGCACTCCTAGACATCTATATGGGAGCTGCAGCTACTGCGTGGCCACTGGCTGCTGTGAAAATTGAAAAAGTTTCTCCCCCGTGTGAAAGAAAACGCGACGACTACTGTATGGTAGTCATATAGAAGCATGGCGGTGGCAACAAACGGCACGCCGTCGTTCTTCTCCGCAAGTATCTCTTTTCTCCAGAAAAGCGCCATTTCTCCAGATATCTTACATTTGCGAAACGAGAAGATGTTGTGCGGGGAGTGGTAGAGACATTTAGAATCACTCGCCGTACGCATTAAAATAGATGCGTATTGATTTTACCGTGTTAGAAGATCAAGAGGAACTTGAGAAGTGGGAGATCACTTCCAACGCTAACTAAGAGCCGATTGCAAATAAATGGAATATGAAACAGATATTTCGCTAATATAAAAACATGGCCAATACCCAAAGAGAAAATTGGAAAATCTGACATCGACCAATTACGAAAACATTTTGGCACAATAAAATTTGATGGCAAGAAGCGCCAAAGAAATTTATAAAACAAAAATTCGTGGACCAAACGGCAAAGAACGAGATGGGCTACTTATACAGCTGGATGAATATAAGGGGGTACTTTGGTTGACGCCACTGTCATCTCCGCTACCACCAAGAAGTCTTTCATCGTTCATTTACTCAACACCGAAAATGCGATGTGAAGAATATTAGACACCTTGGGAATGCTTGATGAACATATCTAGGATGGGAACATCTTTTGATAAAAGTGGGATATCGCAACAAAAAAAAACCTATTCATCATTTGCAGATTCAATGAAATAATGGGGAATGTAGAAGAGATGATTTCGTTGTTAAAGTAGCCGAGTTGATATAATCAATATTGTACTTTGGGTGTTGCAGGTCGAAAGTTGGTTACCGGAGTATTTGGCCTATATACACGGTAAATGTAGACATTTATAGGGGTTCGTTCGGTGGCATTCCAACAGGCGTACAATACCGTAAAAAACGTGGTAGAAACCAAAGCTTGTCCAATTAAATTGGCCATCGTGTATAGTACAAATGTTGCGAAATTTGTTCAAAATGGAAATTTTGTACAACAAAATTCGTAGTCCTCAATTTATACTCATGTTTTTTAGATATCATTTGAGCATCTAACATTCGGTCACGCAGCATCAGCTGAAGACAGCTAACTAGACCCGATCCCACCCAGCGGAGTAGGAATACACACTCTACATGAGCGACGGTGTACGATCTGATGGGACGGATATAAATGCAGAATTTGAACAACCGCCACCGACACACACACACAACATGAAGAGGCGGCGGCGGTGGTGGCGCTGTGGCAGAACAGCAGATCGATATCTCCCAGTGTGTGCAAATACATACAAGAGTTGAGCTTATGGGTGTAGGATCCGAGAGGAGAGAAAGATTTCGAACGGCTGTTGCTAACTGGGATGTGATGTGGTGGCTGGCTGGCTGGCTCACAATAGTGGTGATGAGGTGGCACATAGAGGAGGCGGCGGCGGCAATGATGATCGTGTGGTGTACGTTGCCGCTCTGTAATGTTGATCCAATGCAACCTGAGAGCAAATGCTATCCGACCATCCGCAAATGTTAGAAATCGGGAGGATTTATGTTGAACAGAAATACAAAAAACAATCGATGTAGCGTAAATAGTACGCAATCAAATATTGTTCGTTGCGGCATTTGTGGAAACATTATTTTTTTTTATATAACACCCTAACAAGTTTATAAATGAATTTTAAATAACATATGTGGATTCAATTGTTAAAGAAAAGCGCATTTTTGAAGTACTTATTTTACGAAACTTATTCATATTATGGGCATAAAGGTTTACGATGAAGAAGATATACCAGGAAAAGTAGTAACCTACCAGATTCGAATATTTTCCATCCATAAAAAAATTAGTACGCATTTTATAGCAACGAGCAATTATAAAAATAAAAATACTTAAAGCAATTTGTATGAACGGTATCATTGCAGTATGTCAGAATATTTTTATCTGTTCTGAGGTATTTAGCAATCGGAGACAATCCGTTACAAACAATTTTTATAGACTTAGCGTATACAGATGAAGGGATTTAGAGAATGGCAGGATTCTACATACAACAAGCATCCTGGTAAACCGAGTATACCTGTACAATTCACGTAATGTGCACAGTACAGTATAATATCCGTGTGCGAGAATATGTGCCATGTAGGGTTTCGGTTGAGTCGGCGGCCGCAAGGGTCTGGATGACACCCAAGGGGGATGGCGTGTGAGAGGCGAGGGTGCAACGAAGAACAGCCACGAAGTTGAGCGGACGAACTGCTGGCGGTTGTTCTTCTATTACTACGGTCGTTTGAATTCAAATGAACACCGCGAGGCGAAATGGCACTAATATGGCACCTCAACCGAAATAATTCAATTGATTAGATGATGGCTGCAGATGTGTTTGTGTAGGGATATTCGTCCCGTTTTATTGGCAACTCGAAAAATTGGGGACGAATTAAAATTTCGAGTACAGTGTTGGGAGTTAGTTGCTCCATCGGTTGGTGGGGACGAGCATAGGGTGATTCGGGGGTTACTTACACTCATGTATATACAAGCGACGTGGAATAGGAGTCGATGGGACTCGTGGAACAGTTCAACGTGGTCTAAATACCAGGCGGGCACCACCGAGTTTGAGCCGTTGATGCGGGGCGTGGTAGGGTCAATATATTCACTACCACCGTTCGTTCCAACGGCGACGACAACGAGATGATGAAATTCCATTGAAATTAGGATTTAATGCCCGCGAAATGTTATCTTCAACGCGCGCAGTGTACACTATTCTATATACACCGACCGAGAATCGGGTTCGGGATCATCTACGTGTGTAGCGGGCTCTTCCTCTGCAACTATTTGGTGTCGAACTATCATCGCTGGGCAAATATTCGTTAAATTTCATTCGGATTTGAACGTAAAAAATTTATCAACTGCGTGGTATAAGCGCGCTTTATACGGTGGGAAATCATCACGTCGAATTTATTTTATTGCGCGGGTACTTTGATGTGGAAGCCATTTTTGTCGTTGTATGTCGAATTGATGTAAGTATATACAAAACCAACCGGAGAGAGAACTCCACTACCACGGGTATATAACACCGTGCTGGCTGGATACCGATGCGAAGAGTTCAAAGCTTGTCGTCGACACAAGAACGGTTTGCTCTACAACCACCATTTCATCTACTACTCGTTGGTTGCACATGGTAAATTGTCGGAACATGATTGCTCGAGTTATCGATTAAAATCATTAGAACTCCAACGCCGCTTTAAAAGATTTACATTCAAATGTTCGTCTTTAAAATCAACTGGCAGATACATTTATATATCTCGATATAAATTTGGCAATATATGAAAGAATCTTAAGATACGTCAGTAGTAAACAACGAGAAGGTATATTTGATCAGAGACCATGATGATGGTCTTATTATTTTGTCAAGCAAACTTCGCTCAATCGTTCCGCAAGTCGCATACGCTAATTTGTAGCAATCAAAATATTATGTCAGCTGTATGCGAGCTGAGAAATCCATGTCATGTTACAGATTGCTGACGAATTGAAAAAAAAAAAAAAAACGTACCACTAAAGCTCGAGAAGATCGACTCGGGCTCTATTATGTGATGTGAAAGTACTATTCAAAAGAGTTGGAAAACGATGATGTTACAACTCTCGCGACAATCGACTTGTACAAGTTTCGATTCGACAAATTGGTTTAGCTAGAAACGTGGTGTAATGGTATTTGGTTCCGCGAGAGCTTATATTGTATCTTTCTAATGTCTTATTAGTTAGCATAGCGAGTGTGGGAGGTAAACTAGCGCCTAACTAACATTGATGCCAAGTCTCTTAGCGCAACAGCGAGCGGCGGCAAGAGCAGTCGTGTACGGTGGGAGCAGCCACCCCTTTGTAGCGTTGCCCAATATGACACACATCAATAATTTGAGTGGCGGTGGCGGCGGCGGCGGCGGCAGATAATACGGCTCACCGGCGTATTTCTCGCAACGGATCGATTACTATACGAACCACCGCTACGAGTTTGGTACATATAGTCCTCTCGCCTTTACAACTATATATAACTTGCCATCGTCTGAAATGGTGACGCAGGGGAAGAAATATTACATTCAAACACCGGTTGTGGGTAGATTAGCTTATAGTACTTTTCCGAAAATAGTGGTGTGCTTTGGTAATGGTTCCTTCGCAGCTGAGTTGAGTTTTGTTCTGTCTTTGATCGACGTGCGCGTCTAAACCGAAAGGATATACTACAATACAAACAACGATTTGATTTGTTCGAGGGAGGAGTTTCCAAACTATAGACCGCGGGCACCACGAATCTGGCCGACTTAATTTTTTTTTATAATATAAAATAATAATCAATGTTTTCTAGAAAAAAAAAAGCACAATCACTGACATACATGAACACGTACTTATAGAATAGAATTAATGGGATTTATGTAGTTGTATTCTTCCGCCGACTGATTGCTTGCAGTTGTGGATTATCAAAAGCTGCTCATCAGTTAACTTGGATCTGTAGACGTTTTTTTTTTTAGTATATTTCATTTTGGGGAAACTTTTTTTCACACAGATAATTAGTTCCGAACGCGGAAAAATAGCCCCACCAGCAAATGTAAAAACCACTGATCAAACTGTATCAGTGGAAGACCCTAATAAAATCCCAGCAGTGAGGATCTTTGGTATCTATCTTTAAAAATATCGCTAAATAAAATTCATTCGGAGTTTTGGAGTGAGGGTTCTTATGTCGGTGTTAAAAGATTCTGAAAAAGCTCGATGTCATTTGCAATTGCGCGAAGATCTGAAAAATGCGACTCAAAATTGATCTTTAACTCACCCAGTTTCAATTGTAAAATCAACGGGGCGTGGGTCGCAGTTTTTCTGACTGAATATTTGATTGCGCGAAATATATTTAACACAATTCGGATTGAAACGAAACAATTTTTTATCGGAACGACTTAATGAGGGTACAAAGTGGAATTTGTGGAATAGTCAGTGTGGAACTTGGACCAAAAAGTGTAGAGACCCCTGGTCCAAGGCATAAACCCTTAGCATAATGAACGGATACGGTTCCGGGATAATATCGGTAAAAGAACCTTACGTGGTCGCGTATACAACATTTTATAAATAGCGCGCAATCACGAATGTATACAGCCGCGTCACTGCAAGAAAGTTTAATTGTCACTCGGCATGTAATTATTGCTTACAAACAAAGACTACACATTGCATATTAGAATAAACGTCGAATTACCAAATTACAAGTAAAATCATTTCCAAACGTAATTCGCGAAAAATAAAAATATCGATATGCGCACATACAGGGGACGTGCACCAAATACGTGATCGCCAACTGTTGACGGTTTTGTAAATTTACAGTTTGATATTTACGAAAATTGCGCATCTACAGCACCCGTTTCGTATAGATATACGGACACTGCGTATGCTAAAGTTGTCTTTTTCAGCAGGAAATCAATAATACAGTGTACGGAAAAAGGGTGTGTCTGAAATTTACTTCCCCGTGGACACTTAGCACACTGCTGTCGGAGAGGCAAACAGAGAAACTCAACCTTGCACTGTATTAGCGCGCATGATAATCAGGCTAATATCCATGCCGCTTGTTTTCTTTGCCGAGGACATAATTTTAGACAAAAAATGCTGCCGCCCCTATACACATACTCACTTTGAAAGCCATCGTAGTATAGAATATCCTGATACAATCCTGAATATCAATCAATGACCTGAATAATCAAAAACATGCTCGGCTACAGCACTTTTATCTTTTCTATGTAATCTGAAATGAGCTAAATGCTCCTTAGTAAATCTAGTTTCAATTGGTCTGCGTGTTTGTCTTCTATATATACTTTAGGCTAACTAGAACAAGATATTTCATAAATACCAGATTTTTTATTGAAATCAATCAAATCTTTGGGATTTCCTAGAAAATTAGCAAGACTATTATATTTATTTAAAATACTATCTAAAAAACCACGTGCAATTATAGGATCAAATGGTAACTTAACAAATTGTGGAGTTGAATTATTAGTTTGTTCTAAACTACTATTTCTGATATCTCTTGTTCTTTTAAATCTTCTTAATATGTTATTTATAATTTTATAAGAATAGCCATTTGGTATTGCTATATTTCAGATATTATTTAATTCAATGTTATATTTAGTTAGTTAAAGAGTCCGCAATCCTAAAGATTGGTTGGAAACAGCACGCCATGCCGATCTATCCTGAGCTAATCCCTTCATCTCCCTATAGCTATTCATCTCAACGTCTTCAACTATCTGACTCACATACTCCAATCTAGGCCTACCTACCCCTCTCTTTCCCTCCACTCTACCTTCTATGATCAATTGCATAATCCCCCCATGCCTAAGAATATGCCCTACTAATCTGTCTCTCTTACGCTGTAACACTCTCCAGATACTTCTCTTCTCCCCTACTAACTCTAGTACAGCTTCATTTGTTACTTTATCTTCCCAACCAATCCTCATCCTCCTCCTATAACACCACATTTCAAGTGCTTCTAATCTACGCTTCTCTTCCTTTCCTATAGTCCACGCCTCACACCCGTACAGTGCTACACTCCAAACATATACCTTCAGTAATCTTTTTCTAATACCCAAGTCAATATTTGATCTTAAAATGTGTTCTTTTTCTACGAATGCCTTCCTACCCTGTGCTATCCTACACTTTATATCTACCTTGCTTCGATTATCTTTTGTGATTCTACTGCCTAAATAACAAAAATCTGACACTTCTTCGATTCTATTATCTCCTATTGAGATCCTCATTTTTCTACTGCATTCCTTTTTGTCACACCTCATCACTTTAGTTTTACCTATATTTATTTTCATGTTAAAATCCCTAGTCAATACTGCCTGCATACCATTCAATACCCTTTCTAAATTCTTTTCGCTTTCTTCCAATATAGCTATATCGTCGGTGAATCTCAGCATATATATTTTCTCTCCCTGTACATTCACACCTACACTATACTCTTCTTTTAGTTTGTTTATTGCATCTTCTATATATAGATTAAATAATAACGGTGAGAGTGTACATCCCTGCCGAACTCCCTTCCCTATTTTTGCTACCTCTTCTTCCTCCTCAATTCTAACTAAGGCAGTTTGGTGTTTATATAAATTAAAAATTATTCTCCTATCCTTATAATCTATACCCGTTTCTTTTAAAATTCTAAACATTATGTCCCAATCTACATTATCAAATGCCTTTTCTAAATCTACAAAAGCTATGCAAGTTACCTTTCCTACCCTCATTCTTTTTTCTACTACCGTTCTTAGTGCTAAAATCGCCTCCCTCGTCCCTCTGTTTTTCCTAAAACCAAACTGATCTTCTCCTAGCCTTTCCTCTACTTTATTTTCTAATCTCCTATAAATAATCTTTAACAATATCTTCGATGCATGTGATAGTAGGCTAATGGTCCTATAGTTCTCACACAAATTAGCTCCTATTTTCTTCGGCATTGTTACTATTCTACTACGCTGAAAATCCTGTGGTACTTCTCCCTTCTCATATATTTTACAAACTAACCTGTATAATCGCTCCTGCATTTTTCCCCCTGCGTGTTTTATTAATTCGGCTGGAATCATATCAATCCCCGCTGCTTTGTTATTCCGTAAATCATTTAATGCTCTATGAAACTCTGACCTAAGTATGCTAGGACCTAAGTCATCCTCATCTATCTGTTCCACACTTTCTAGCTCCTCCATGTCCTGCCTACCTTTATATAAATCTTCAAGATACTCCTCCCATCTTCTAGCTTTTTCCTTATTTTCTGTGAGTTCCTTACCCTGCTTATCACATATAATGTTACCCTTTGGTTTTACTTTAGAAAAATGTGACTTAATTTTCCTGTAGCCCAAATCTACTTTACCTCTTCTCATATCCTCCTCAATATCCTCACAATTTCCTTTTATCCACTCTTCTTTCGCTAGCTTGCATTTCCTATTAATTAAGTTCCTTAGTTCCTTATATTTTTTCTGTCCTGCTTCTGTGTTTCCTATTTTAATTTTTATTATTATATTTATTTTATTTATATTAAATTATATTTATCATTAGATAAAACGATTTTTTTTTTAAATGAAAGCCATCAGGAACGATTTCCTCAAAATCTCGAAATCAACACGGTATAGTTTCACACCAATTGCCCTGAGAGATTGATAACAATTGTCGGTATAAAGGAAATTATATCGAGCAAAGAAAGCAACTATTATCATTTTGTTATTAGTTGCTCCGTTAAGCTACAAATAAGGCCATCTTAGGATGGAATCTGCCGAGTTGAGAAATAAATGATAAGCAATGGTATTTTAATGGTATAAGTCAAAGAGGAAGAGAAAGCCTTAAAGTGAAAATTATGTCTTGATCTTGTAAAAGTATAAGGAATTATTTCATAAAATGAATCTGAATAAGGAAATATTAAAGTTAATCCTTTTAAAGAATTATTATATTGAAAGTGAAATCGTAGATCTTTTGGTTGTGAATTTTGGACGCCGATTGATACCTTATAAATAATCGATTTATAAAGAATAAATTGTTTAATATTTAGGATATTTGTTAGTTGATAATATCACACGTACATTTCTGAATAATTATCATTAAGATATTAGTAAGTTTGATGAACAAAAAGAACACGGGGAAATACAATTTCATTTAAAACAATAAGGAATGTTGAAGATGATTGTTCACCGAAAAATTAACGTGCACAATATAACTACCAGCATACTCTTTACGAGATTTTAAAGATATAGCTGGACTTATGCCATTTCATATGAGGTACGGGATTAAGAAAACAATTTCATAAAAGTTGATGATGTTACCAATCTTAAAATATGAAAATAATAACGCAACTCAATGCAAATCACTATGGACAAATATGCAGATTATATCTGTGGTAAGATGGCAAAACATATTATGACATGTTTTGGTCATCACCCTTACAGACTATGTAACATTGGAGGGCCAAATTCTATTATTCTACTAGATTAAATGAAGACGTTCAGTCAACTTCGGGCATAGATTCGTGATCAGTGGCAAGGCAACATCGAGGAAAATCAGTGGCATATTTGCTGAAGGGATTTTTGGAGTTCAAATGCCCCTTTAAAGTACGAAAATTTGCAAACTATTAAACGATTAAAAAAAAATCTATTGGTACATTTATTTTTGTCATCCGTCTCGTCTTTATCAAAATCTTATATGTGCCACAAGAGAAATTAACGAAAAAAAGTTTATGTCAATCAATAAAAGAATTCTAATATTTAACAGCGTTAAGCAATACTCACCCACGATTAATTTCTGCACGTTTTCATTAGCCACTAACTTACAGTAGATTGGTGCTAATTAATTCAGTTTACGAACTACTAATTTTACGAGCAAATTTGTGCCACAACTTGGGACACTAATTTTCAACTTCCATTGTACAGTATTTTCAATGGGCCGTTCGAATCTGTTACCTTTTCTCACACTCGGTAATGGATTATTGAAAAATTGTACAATTGACATTTGCAGAGAATATCGGGTTTCGACTAATTTCGTCAATATAGCCAAATATATCGATTTAGATCGACATGAAGAGGCAATCTAAATATAAATATGATGTTAATATTAGGATGCTGCGGCGGTATATATATATATATATATGTTTATTGAGAGTGTGAACCGTTGGGAGAACAGATGTGCAAAAAAAGTTAAATTTGCCAACGTAAAATTTGCAAAATTAAATCGGGTAAAACGTTTTGTTCAAGAATAAACGATTGGTATTTATTGAATGCGCTGTATTAATTAATACAGCTGTGTATTTTTAGATAATTGATAACGGCGAAATAGATAAACAATCGGACCAGCGAGACATTGACCCAAATTTATTTTTAATCAATTCGAAGGGGTTAATCGCAAGTTAAATACCAAAAGACGTGTATATATATATAGTAAAATGCAAATTATATTAGTGCAGATTTACCAATTGCTGCTAATTCTCCAATTTGGTTGTTTTGAAGATACACACTCTGTGGGGGCAATCAAGCAAATGAATCATTATGATAATATTCTTGGTCAACAACTGCGGGGAAAATGGAAACTGCGCGCTACATTCCGTGTTATATTATCCATCTTTTACACGCAAATATCTGCCTCTACTGCGAAAATGCAAAATACTTGCTCTGGCATTGTGCCAGAGCAAGATGACAAATACGAGAAATTTCCAGCGGCAGGTACGCACTCTTCTAAAGGAGTTTAGCGCGAAAAATTCCAACAGTTTTTTTACTATCATTATTAATATATTTATAAGACGTACGCTTTTTGACAACAATATCTTGGTAACCGAAGAAATCAATAAACTAACAATGTTTCGACCTCGAGGATGTGTTTGAAGAATATGCAGAAAATTCATCTTTTCATGCATATATTAAAGGTGCCACCCAAGGAAAACTACGATTATAATTTTCTGCTATTATATATTTTGAAAATGAGAGATGATTTTTTCAGCGCTGGAAAAAAAATTGTTGTGAAAAACATTTTTTAATCTAGAAGCACGAAAATCTTTAAAAAAAAACGCCTGTTTTCTTTGAAAGTGTTAGATTTTGGATTCTGTTTCCATTCCTTTGGTGTTAATAAGCTGATTTTTTTAAGCTAAGAAATGAGACATGCATTTTCCAACGTTGGAAAAATGCTTGTCGAGAAAAAATCATTTTTAAATCTGGAGGCACGAAAATGTCTAAAAAAAAACGCCTGTTTTCTTTGAAAGTGTTCGATTTTATAGATTCTGTTTCCAGTTTTGTGGAGTTAATAAGCTGATTTTTTTAAGCTAAGAAATGAGAGATGCATTTTCCAACGTTGGAAAAATGCTTGTCGAGAAAAAATCATTTTTAAATCTGGAGGCACGAAAATGTCTAAAAAAAAACGCCTGTTTTCTTTGAAAGTGTTCGATTTTATAGATTCTGTTTCCAGTTTTGTGGAGTTAATAAGCTGATTTTTTTTTAAGCTAAGAAATGAGAGATGCATTTTCCAGCGTTGGAAAAATGCTTGTCGAGAAAAAATCATTTTTAAATCTGGAGGCACGAAAATGTCTAAAAAAAAACGCCTGTTTTCTTTGAAAGTGTTCGATTTTATAGATTCTGTTTCCAGTTTTGTGGAGTTAATATGCTGATTTCTTTAAATCTAAGAAATGAGAGATGAATTTTCCAGCGCTGGAAAAAAATTGTCGTAAAAAAATCATTTTTTAATCTGGAGGCACGAAAATGTCGAAAAAAACGCCTGTTTTCTTTGAAAGTGTTCGATTTTAGATTCTGTTTCCAGTTTTGTGGAGTTAATAAGCTGATTTTTTTTTAAGCTAAGAAATGAGAGATGCATTTTCCAACGTTGGAACAATGCTTGTCGAGAAAAAAATCATTTTTAAATCTGGAGGCACGAAAATGTCTAAAAAAAACGCCTGTTTTCTTTGAAAGTGTTCAATTTTAGATTCTGTTTCCAGTTTTGTGGAGTTAATAAGCTGATTTTTTTTTAAGCTAAGAAATGAGAGATGCATTTTCCAACGTTGGAAAAATGCTTGTCGAGAAAAAATCATTTTTAAATCTGGAGGCACGAAAATGTCTAAAAAAAAACGCCTGTTTTCTTTGAAAGTGTTCAATTTTAGATTCTGTTTCCAGTTTTGTGGAGTTAATAAGCTGATTTTTTTTTTAGCTAAGAAATGAGAGATGCATTTTCCAACGTTGGAACAATGCTTGTCGAGAAAAAATCATTTTTAAATCTGGAGGCACGAAAATGTCTAAAAAAAAACGCCTGTTTTCTTTGAAAGTGTTCGATTTTATAGATTCTGTTTCCAGTTTTGTGGAGTTAATAAGCTGATTTTTTTAAATCTAAGAAATGAGAGATGAATTTTCCAGCGCTGGAAAAAAATTGTCGTAAAAAAATCATTTTTTAATCTGGAGGCACGAAAATGTCGAAAAAAACGCCTGTTTTCTTTGAAAGTGTTCGATTTTAGATTCTGTTTCCAGTTTTGTGGAGTTAATAAGCTGATTTTTTTTTAAGCTAAGAAATGAGAGATGCATTTTCCAACGTTGGAACAATGCTTGTCGAGAAAAAAATCATTTTTAAATCTGGAGGCACGAAAATGTCTAAAAAAAAACGCCTGTTTTCTTTGAAAGTGTTCAATTTTAGATTCTGTTTCCAGTTTTGTGGAGTTAATAAGCTGATTTTTTTTTAAGCTAAGAAATGAGAGATGCATTTTCCAACGTTGGAAAAATGCTTGTCGAGAAAAAATCATTTTTAAATCTGGAGGCACGAAAATGTCTAAAAAAAAACGCCTGTTTTCTTTGAAAGTGTTCAATTTTAGATTCTGTTTCCAGTTTTGTGGAGTTAATAAGCTGATTTTTTTTTTAGCTAAGAAATGAGAGATGCATTTTCCAACGTTGGAACAATGCTTGTCGAGAAAAAATCATTTTTAAATCTGGAGGCACGAAAATGTCTAAAAAAAAACGCCTGTTTTCTTTGAAAGTGTTCAATTTTAGATTCTGTTTCCAGTTTTGTGGAGTTAATAAGCTGATTTTTTTAAATCTAAGAAATGAGAGATGAATTTTCCAGCGCTGGAAAAAAATTGTTGTAAAAAAATCATTTTTTAATCTGGAGGCACGAAAATGTCGAAAAAAATGCCTGTTTTCTTTGAAAGTGTTCGATTTTAGATTCTGTTTCCAGTTTTGTGGAGTTAATAAGCTGATTTTTTTAAGCTAAGAAATGAGAGATGCATTTTCCAACGTTGGAAAAATGCTTGTCGAGAAAAAATCATTTTTAAATCTGGAGGCACGAAAATGTCTAAAAAAAAACGCCTGTTTTCTTTGAAAGTGTTCGATTTTATAGATTCTGTTTCCAGTTTTGTGGAGTTAATAAGCTGATTTTTTTTTAAGCTAAGAAATGAGAGATGCATTTTCCAACGTTGGAAAAATGCTTGTCGAGAAAAAAATCATTTTTAAATCTGGAGGCACGAAAATGTCGAAAAAAACGCCTGTTTTCTTTGAAAGTGTTCGATTTTAGATTCTGTTTCCAGTTTTGTGGAGTTAATAAGCTGATTTTTTTTTAAGCTAAGAAATGAGAGATGCATTTTCCAACGTTGGAACAATGCTTGTCGAGAAAAAAATCATTTTTTAATCTGGAGGCACGAAAATGTCGAAAAAAACGCCTGTTTTCTTTGAAAGTGTTCGATTTTAGATTCTGTTTCCAGTTTTGTGGAGTTAATAAGCTGATTTTTTTTTAAGCTAAGAAATGAGAGATGCATTTTCCAACGTTCGAAAAATGCTTGTCGAGAAAAAAATCATTTTTTAATCTGGAGGCACGAAAATGTCGAAAAAAACGCCTGTTTTCTTTGAAAGTGTTCGATTTTAGATTCTGTTTCCAGTTTTGTGGAGTTAATAAGCTGATTTTTTTTTAAGCTAAGAAATGAGAGATGCATTTTCCAACGTTGGAACAATGCTTGTCGAGAAAAAAATCATTTTTAAATCTGGAGGCACGAAAATGTCTAAAAAAAAACGCCTGTTTTCTTTGAAAGTGTTCAATTTTAGATTCTGTTTCCAGTTTTGTGGAGTTAATAAGCTGATTTTTTTTTAAGCTAAGAAATGAGAGATGCATTTTCCAACGTTGGAAAAATGCTTGTCGAGAAAAAATCATTTTTAAATCTGGAGGCACGAAAATGTCTAAAAAAAAACGCCTGTTTTCTTTGAAAGTGTTCAATTTTAGATTCTGTTTCCAGTTTTGTGGAGTTAATAAGCTGATTTTTTTTTTAGCTAAGAAATGAGAGATGCATTTTCCAACGTTGGAACAATGCTTGTCGAGAAAAAATCATTTTTAAATCTGGAGGCACGAAAATGTCTAAAAAAAAACGCCTGTTTTCTTTGAAAGTGTTCAATTTTAGATTCTGTTTCCAGTTTTGTGGAGTTAATAAGCTGATTTTTTTTTAGCTAAGAAATGAGAGATGCATTTTCCAACGTTGGAACAATGCTTGTCGAGAAAAAATCATTTTTAAATCTGGAGGCACGAAAATGTCTAAAAAAAAACGCCTGTTTTCTTTGAAAGTGTTCAATTTTAGATTCTGTTTCCAGTTTTGTGGAGTTAATAAGCTGATTTTTTTAAATCTAAGAAATGAGAGATGAATTTTCCAGCGCTGGAAAAAAATTGTTGTAAAAAAATCATTTTTTAATCTGGAGGCACGAAAATGTCGAAAAAAACGCCTGTTTTCTTTGAAAGTGTTCGATTTTAGATTCTGTTTCCAGTTTTGTGGAGTTAATAAGCTGATTTTTTTAAGCTAAGAAATGAGAGATGCATTTTCCAACGTTGGAAAAATGCTTGTCGAGAAAAAATCATTTTTAAATCTGGAGGCACGAAAATGTCTAAAAAAAAACGCCTGTTTTCTTTGAAAGTGTTCGATTTTATAGATTCTGTTTCCAGTTTTGTGGAGTTAATAAGCTGATTTTTTTTTAAGCTAAGAAATGAGAGATGCATTTTCCAACGTTGGAAAAATGCTTGTCGAGAAAAAATAATTTTTAAATCTGGAGGCACGAAAATGTCTAAAAAAAAACGCCTGTTTTCTTTGAAAGTGTTCGATTTTATAGATTCTGTTTCCAGTTTTGTGGAGTTAATAAGCTGATTTTTTTAAATCTAAGAAATGAGAGATGAATTTTCCAGCGCTGGAAAAAAATTGTTGTAAAAAAATCATTTTTTAATCTGGAGGCACGAAAATGTCGAAAAAAACGCCTGTTTTCTTTGAAAGTGTTCGATTTTATAGATTCTGTTTCCAGTTTTGTGGAGTTAATAAGCAGATTTTTTTAAGCTAAGAAATGAGAGATGCATTTTCCAACGTTGGAAAAATGCTTGTCGAGAAAAAATCATTTTTAAATCTGGAGGCACGAAAATGTCTAAAAAAAAACGCCTGTTTTCTTTGAAAGTGTTCGATTTTATAGATTCTGTTTCCAGTTTTGTGGAGTTAATAAGCTGATTTTTTTAAGCTAAGAAATGAGAGATGCATTTTCCAACGTTGGAAAAATGCTTGTCGAGAAAAAATCATTTTTAAATCTGGAGGCACGAAAATGTCTAAAAAAACGCCTGTTTTCTTTGAAAGTGTTCAATTTTAGATTCTGTTTCCAGTTTTATGGTATTAATAAGCTGATTTTTTTTAAATGAAAAATGAGAGATGAATTTTCCAGCTTGAGAGGATCATTTTCAATTATAAAAATATATATTTTACTGGCAATGTTATTATAAAACGTTGATAAGAATCAATATTTGAAGACGTTTTTGTTGTATACATAAATGTTCCCAAACAAAATTACAGCCTATATACAAGAACATATAGGAATAGTTTACGCAAACTATTTTTTAATAAATCGCCCGTTTTCTTCAAACAGCTTGTGCATAATTAGTTAGGTGATGGATGAAAACATATAATTCAATAATATTGACTGAAACGTTGCGACAAAAAACAACAAAATGCAACTAACAAATGTACGTGGTTTCAAATAAAACAACAATGGACTTTTAAACTGTTCTAGTCGCACAAAAAAAAAAAATGTTTCAAACACTATTTCATCGAGGACTAAATGTGCGAAAGTTGAATTAAGTGCAGTGGCAGGTAGATAGATACTTTTCTTCTGTTCTTCATATCAATGACCTCTAAACTCGCTATGGACGTCGTCGTGGCCGAAGAAATGAGAGGACGACTAAAGAAGAATATTCCATTCTACGTTCGCCAATGCTATCTATTCTATAATAGACTCAAGTGTGCTGGATGAACTCGGAGGCTTTGCTCTTTGCGATGAAAATATCAAACTTGATGGGAAAATAGTTGTATTCGATAAAACGCCGTTGCTCGTAACGAGTTTCGTATATACCCAACGCAAGATGTCGTAAACCGCACGCCAAAGCGTCGTAAAGCAATTAATAAATGAATTGTACAAATGAATCTTTTGATCGGACGTTTTTCGCGAGGAAAAAATATCCACACAAATATGTGTATTCCATTGTTGCACACGAATCATTAGCCATAAATTAAATGTATAGGTAACTTCGAAGTTAATAATTTTCTCGAAAAATTCGGATCGTAAAAAGGAATTCGTAGCCCGAATATAAGAGGAACCCCATTTTCTACCGAGATCAGAAAAAAGCACATTTTTTAACACTTCGATTATACGACGACATACAATTTATCGAAAAAAAATACATTAAAAATTGTTTTACAATTTATTAAAGAAAGCAAATAAGGAATAATAAACAGAAACATTACGTAAAAATGGTAGCCCTTTTTACGCGCCGGCGCACAGGTGAACAATCCGATCATGCACGGAAATACACGAAAATCTAAAGGTCCTTGTTTTTAGATGATTTGAAAATAAGACGAACCTTGTTTTTTAATGATTTTTCGGGGGGGGGGGGGGGGCTCTTATATTCCGGTCAATACGGTATTTTGCAGAATTCGATTTCCTTCTGTATGGCTGCAAATCTATTGCCGTATAGTATGTCCTAGTCCCTTTGATTCCTCCAAGTCACAATATCTATTCTAATTTAATTTTGTAATACGTTGTCTGATATAATTTTTTATAATGTAAAATAGAGAAAATATAAAAAGGAACCTATTTATTCTTTGTTTTAATCAAATAAATACAGAATGGCTTGTTAATTTTTTGAAATTTAATTTTGTTTAACATCTGTAAATGCCGATTACGATGATTCTTTTTTATACACAAACTGTATAAAATATTTATATAAAATTTATATAATATTTTCTATATCTCTATATAACTTAACGATTGGCGACAAATAGTCAAAATCAACAGGATTAGAACACACTATACCTCTTTTCAAAAATGGTTAATTAAAACGAAATTTTTCCAAAACTTAAAGGTACATTGACCGTTGGTCTATTTCCATACAAATCTAGCGGCAATTGGAATAAAAGAAAGAGCAATTAACTATAACTATATTACACAAGGTTTAAAAAAAAACGAATAAAGTACCTGTTGCGAGTAGAAAATATGTTTATCGTTTTTGTAGGCACTTTTGTTTTTCACCATATAATGAAATGGTTTTTTTATTATTAGAAAACAAATATCAATAATAACTAATAATCTACCACTTCCTGTATACTTTTAATTTAAAACCAAGGAACGATGTTAAAACATTTTTATACAATATTCTAATTAATTACAAAGGTATAATCGGATGTTACCAAAAAAAAATTAACAAATTAACAAAATGCAGATCAGTTTTGCAATAATTGTCAAGACAATCGAGTAAAAATAATATATCAAGTAGCGAGCAAAATTCTCTCAAACGATTCTTTCAACTTTTTTCATTCTAATAAGATACTTTATTACCTAGATTGTTAAGTACATACCTGTACGACTAGTTAAGAAATTTAATTGGTAACTCAATACCATACTATCAATAAAACCTATAATTAATATATAAATACATCTTCTCCCGTAGTAAATACGAATTATAATTTGCAATAACTGACTCGACTAGATACTAAAATATTCATAATGTAAAATCAACCAGTAGTGCGATTTTATTGCTAAGTTATTTTATGGTACATACGTTTTCTTTGTAAATTGAAAATGTAGGCCATTATAAAATTGCACGAGTTAAATGTGATTAGTAGCTACTAAATCAACAAACCAATGGATAATAGACATATATTTGTTATACGCAGATATTTGTTATAATGTCTCCTGAAACGATTATTATAATACGTTTTATCATTAATGTTTTATAATTCCGTTGTATATTTATAATTGTGCATGGAAACTAATGCATACACGTGATATTTTGAATTTGCCGCCGAATATCTAAATATATGAAAAATAGGAAGTAGTAACACGAGAAAAACGAATAGTTCCGAGGTACGTACGAAGTGAACGGTATCCTGTTGGTGTTTAGTCGTGTGTAACTCGCGCTTGCGCGAAGAGTAGTTGTATGTTAGTCGTGTAAATCGCGCTTGCGCGAAGAGTAGTTGTTGGTTAGTCGTGTAAATCGCGCTTGCGCGAAGAGTAGTTGTTGGTTAGTCGTGTATATTGCGCTTGCGCGAAGAGTAGTTATGGTTTAGTCGTGTAAATCGCGCTTGCGCGAAGGGTAGTTGTGGTTTGGTCGTGTAAATAGCGCTTGCGCGAAGAGTGGTGGCCATGATGCCAGGACATAGCGACTCTCAAACGCGTTTGAAGTTGTGATGTGCGTAACCTGAGCCTTGCGATTTGAATAAGCTCGTATTTATATGTAACGAGTAAAAATATTTACGAAGACAGTAACAAGAAAAATGCCCATACATTCTTGGGATAAATATCAAGAGAAAACTCCATATTTAAATCGATTTAATACTACATTTAACGTCATTTGATATTGTCTACGCCTAATAATCATTATGAAGAACTATGATATAGTATGTTTCATCAAGCATGGAAAATTATATTTTATATGGCTTTGACAAGCAATAAAGTGGATATAAACGGTATGATCCAGGTACCAACCGACAGCGAGAGATTCGAACAAAAAACCGCATCATTTACATAAATAAGGGCCTGCGTTATATCCTCATTTATTTGTTGGGAAACACGGAGAGCATATACGAAGCCATTCCCGGCAGCATAATGGGAAGAGAGCACACGTTTCGATCGGGACGGGATAAACAAGTACATCGTCCTCTCGCGGTGCGCGCGATCTTCTCGCCATATTCTCACCGTATAATATCAACATCATAAACGCTGCTTCTCTATACGCATATACACAGTGATCCCGGAAAAATATCGCGAAAAGGAGAGGGTATAGTCTGATTTCATTTGAATGTATTTGACATGTTTTTCTAAGACTAGGTTGAAAATGGTGGAAAATGGAGGAAAAATTCACAAAAAAACTCAATTCATAAAAGTGGCGTTTTTCTGTGAGAAATTAAACGTGACTGGCAAAATAGGTTGAAGAAACAGAAGCTGCTTTTTCCAAGACTAGGTTCAATATTGTGGGTAATTTTGAGAATAAAACTTAATTGAGAAAAGGGGCGTTTTTCTCTGAGAAATTAAACGCAATTGGCAAAATAGGTTGAAGAACCAGAAGCTGCTTTTTCCACGACTAGGTTGAAAATTGTGGGCAATTTTGAGAAAAAACTCAATTCATAAAAGTGGCGTTTTTCTCTGAGAAATTAAACGCAACTGGCAAAGCTAATCGGCAAAATAAGTTCATGAAACAGAAGCTGCTTTTTCCACGACTAGGTTGAATATTGTGGGTAATTTTAAGAAAAAAACTCATTTCATAAAAGTGGCGTTTTTCTCTGAGAAATTAAACGTAACTGGCAAAATATGTTGAAGAAGCAGAAGCTGCCTTTTCCACGACTAGTTTGAAAATTGTGGGTAATTTTGAGAAAAAAACTCAATTCATAAAAGTGGCGTTTTTCTCTGAGAAATTAAACGCAACTGGCAAAGCCAGTCGGCAAAATAGGTTCATGAAACAGAAGCTGCTTTTTCCACGACTAGGTTGAAAATTGTGGGTAATTTTAAGAAAAAAACTCAATTCTTAAAAGTGGCGTTTTTCTCTGAGAAATTAAACGTAACTGGCAAAATATGTTGAAGAAGCAGAAGCTGCCTTTTCCACGACTAGTTTGAAAATTGTGGGTAATTTTGAGAAAAAAAACTCAATTCATAAAAGTGGCGTTTTTCTCCGAGAAATTAAACGCAACTGGCAAAGCCAGTCGGCAAAATAGGTTCATGAAACAGAAGCTGCTTTTTCCACGACTAGGTTGAAAATTGTGGGTAATTTTAAGAAAAAAACTCAATTCATAAAAGTGGCGTTTTTCTCTGAGAAATTAAACGTAACTGGCAAAATATGTTGAAGAAGCAGAAGCTGCCTTTTCCACGACTAGTTTGAAAATTGTGGGTAATTTTGAGAAAAAAAACTCAATTCATAAAAGTGGCGTTTTTCTCCGAGAAATTAAACGCAACTGGCAAAGCCAGTCGGCAAAATAGGTTCATGAAACAGAAGCTGCTTTTTCCACGACTAGGTTGAATATTGTGGGTAATTTTAAGAAAAAAACTCATTTCATAAAAGTGGCGTTTTTCTCTGAGAAATTAAACGCAACTGGCAAACCAGTCGGCAAAATAAATTCATGAAACAGCAGCTGCTTTTTCCACGACTAGGTTGAAAATTGTGGGTAATTTTAAGAAAAAAACTCAATTCATAAAAGTGGCGTTTTTCTCTGAGAAATTAAACGCAACTGGCAAAATAGGTTGAAGAACCAGAAGCTGCTTTTTCCACGACTAGGTTGAAAATTGTGGGCAATTTTGAGAAAAAACTCAATTCATAAAAGTGGCGTTTTTCTCTGAGAAATTAAACACAACTGGCAAAGCTAATCGGCAAAATAAGTTCATGAAACAGAAGCTGCTTTTTCCACGACTAGGTTGAATATTGTGGGTAATTTTAAGAAAAAAACTCATTTCATAAAAGTGGCGTTTTTCTCTGAGAAATTAAACGTAACTGGCAAAATATGTTGAAGAAGCAGAAGCTGCCTTTTCCACGACTAGTTTGAAAATTGTGGGTAATTTTGAGAAAAAAACTCAATTCATAAAAGTGGCGTTTTTCTCTGAGAAATTAAACGCAACTGGCAAAGCCAGTCGGCAAAATAGGTTCATGAAACAGAAGCTGCTTTTTCCACGACTAGGTTGAAAATTGTGGGTAATTTTAAGAAAAAAACTCAATTCATAAAAGTGGCGTTTTTCTCTGAGAAATTAAACGTAACTGGCAAAATATGTTGAAGAAGCAGAAGCTGCCTTTTCCACGACTAGTTTGAAAATTGTGGGTAATTTTGAGAAAAAAAACTCAATTCATAAAAGTGGCGTTTTTCTCCGAGAAATTAAACGCAACTGGCAAAGCCAGTCGGCAAAATAGGTTCATGAAACAGAAGCTGCTTTTTCCACGACTAGGTTGAATATTGTGGGTAATTTTAAGAAAAAAACTCATTTCATAAAAGTGGCGTTTTTCTCTGAGAAATTAAACGCAACTGGCAAACCAGTCGGCAAAATAAATTCATGAAACAGCAGCTGCTTTTTCCACGACTAGGTTGAAAATTGTGGGTAATTTTAAGAAAAAAACTCAATTCATAAAAGTGGCGTTTTTCTCTGAGAAATTAAACGCAACTGGCAAAATAGGTTGAAGAACCAGAAGCTGCTTTTTCCACGACTAGGTTGAAAATTGTGGGCAATTTTGAGAAAAAACTCAATTCATAAAAGTGGCGTTTTTCTCTGAGAAATTAAACGCAACTGGCAAAGCTAATCGGCAAAATAAGTTCATGAAACAGAAGCTGCTTTTTCCACGACTAGGTTGAATATTGTGGGTAATTTTAAGAAAAAAACTCATTTCATAAAAGTGGCGTTTTTCTCTGAGAAATTAAACGTAACTGGCAAAATATGTTGAAGAAGCAGAAGCTGCCTTTTCCACGACTAGTTTGAAAATTGTGGGTAATTTTGAGAAAAAAACTCAATTCATAAAAGTGGCGTTTTTCTCTGAGAAATTAAACGCAACTGGCAAAGCCAGTCGGCAAAATAGGTTCATGAAACAGAAGCTGCTTTTTCCACGACTAGGTTGAAAATTGTGGGTAATTTTAAGAAAAAAACTCAATTCTTAAAAGTGGCGTTTTTCTCTGAGAAATTAAACGTAACTGGCAAAATATGTTGAAGAAGCAGAAGCTGCCTTTTCCACGACTAGTTTGAAAATTGTGGGTAATTTTGAGAAAAAAAACTCAATTCATAAAAGTGGCGTTTTTCTCCGAGAAATTAAACGCAACTGGCAAAGCCAGTCGGCAAAATAGGTTCATGAAACAGAAGCTGCTTTTTCCACGACTAGGTTGAAAATTGTGGGTAATTTTAAGAAAAAAACTCAATTCATAAAAGTGGCGTTTTTCTCTGAGAAATTAAACGTAACTGGCAAAATATGTTGAAGAAGCAGAAGCTGCCTTTTCCACGACTAGTTTGAAAATTGTGGGTAATTTTGAGAAAAAAAACTCAATTCATAAAAGTGGCGTTTTTCTCCGAGAAATTAAACGCAACTGGCAAAGCCAGTCGGCAAAATAGGTTCATGAAACAGAAGCTGCTTTTTCCACGACTAGGTTGAATATTGTGGGTAATTTTAAGAAAAAAACTCATTTCATAAAAGTGGCGTTTTTCTCTGAGAAATTAAACGCAACTGGCAAACCAGTCGGCAAAATAAATTCATGAAACAGCAGCTGCTTTTTGCACGACTAGGTTGAAAATTGTGGGTAATTTTAAGAAAAAAACTCAATTCATAAAAGTGGCGTTTTTCTCTGAGAAATTAAACGCAACTGGCAAAATAGGTTGAAGAACCAGAAGCTGCTTTTTCCACGACTAGGTTAAAAATTGTGGGCAATTTTGAGAAAAAACTCAATTCATAAAAGTGGCGTTTTTCTCTGAGAAATTAAACGCAACTGGCAAAGCTAATCGGCAAAATAAGTTCATGAAACAGAAGCTGCTTTTTCCACGACTAGGTTGAATATTGTGGGTAATTTTAAGAAAAAAACTCAATTCATAAAAGTGGCGTTTTTCTCTGAGAAATTAAACGCAACTGGCAAAGCCAGTCGGCAAAATAGGTTCATGAAACAGAAGCTCGATCAAACGGCGGATTCGTACCAGATGTGTATACAGGTTTTGATATGCAGCGATGAGGTGAGACGCACTATAATGAATCACGGGGTATACCATTGCACATGGTCGATTGTAAACGTATATGTACTCGCATAATGGGACTATGGGAGTTCATGTATTTAGAATACCCCATGACCATAACCTGTTCTGTCAAATGGTGCACGGTTCTTCCTTCTTGTTCTTCTGAGTGTGTGATAGTTGTGTGTGTGTGCACGAGTGCGACGTTGCCAAGGGCACTCCCCGCATATTACCGTACCCCGTTGTCGATAAGGCGGAAAATATAGTGGCTATAATGAAGAGTTGAACAGGCATCGTGAAACTGCTTGTGCTTGCCGCTGGTTGTTGTCCTGCCATCGTAGCCGTATCGTTACTTTGGCTTTCTGCTTGTCTCGTCGCCGAAGAGAGTTCTCGTTACGTACGAAATCCCCGCTCAGGTTCTGTTCTTCGGTTGCGATACATACAGTTGCTAATGAAGAGTGCATATTTGATATGGGGGGATCGGAGTTGAGGCATAGGCTCTCCATGTCTGTTCTGTATACATATTGGTAAAAGACAAAAGACCAAACACAAGGTCGGTGTTTGGTAGAATACATATATGCAGTGGAAGAAAAGAAATTAACCAGACATGAAGAGTATCATCGTACACCGCCCTGGTAGCCTTGAATATATAATATTCGTCGTCTGATTTGATTCGAATAGTTGCGGGAATTTGAATTTCGAATAGATTTTTAGAAAAAAAATCGCTTTAATTGTACGGCTAAATCCATAAAGTCACTTTTCATAAGTAGAGTAGGTTCTAATTAAGCTTGTCATCTGTGAAGCTGATTATAAATGGTTTCGTTGGGCTCCATTGGCGAGCGACTGTTTTAAAATGGACTAGATCAGGGGCCTACAATTTTTTTGGTCCAAGGGCCACATTCACTGTTGCACAATAGTCGGCAGGGCCTTCTGCCTGATTTGTACGCGCATATTAAGTCAATTCTCATATTTTCAATTGAATAAAAAAAATGTTACGCGCATTTTAATACATGTCTAATAATCAGTGAGTAATAAACTGTGAGACTCCATGCCCCATTGATTTTGCAATTGAAGCATTTGGTGAGCAAAGATCAATTTTGAGTCGCGTTTTTTCAGATCTGCTAACATCGAGTTTTTTCAAAATCTTTTTAACACCGACATAAAAAACCTCACACCAACACTTCAAAATGGAAATGATTGATTCGCGGTGAAGCGATATTTTTAAGGAAAGCTACCAAAAAAAAAATCTCACATTGCTGGAATTTGCCACCAATTCAGTTGCGTACATTTTGCTCGTGGGGCTTTTTATCTGCGCGCGGAACTACTTGTCTATGCGAAAATAGTTTCTTCAAAATAAAATATACTAAAAACCTCTACAGATACAAGTTAACAATATGCTAAAGATGAGCCATCTTTTGATATCACTTAATTCCACAACTGTAATCAGTCAGGGGAAAATGCTACAGCTACACAAAACCCATTAATTATGATTACAATGTTAAATTGTATTCTATAAAGTACGGGTTTATAGTTTGGAGACCCCTGCGCTAGATTATAATGGCTGTACAATACACAATAAAATAGTAACGAAATAGAAATACTTGATAGATAGTGAAGCGTAGATTTTTCAACTTAGCATTGGGTTCAATTTATATAACTATGCAATACATATGTACGCTGTCAATGAACTCGAAATAGCAACTAGAATTTGT
The DNA here is from genome assembly GCA_947310635.1 of Leptodirus hochenwartii. Taxonomy (NCBI): domain Eukaryota; kingdom Metazoa; phylum Arthropoda; class Insecta; order Coleoptera; family Leiodidae; genus Leptodirus; species Leptodirus hochenwartii. The sequence continues at coordinate 51,131,389 of OX371176.1, forward strand.
AAGACTGTGAAGCACAAATTCAAATGTTCTCAACATTTACACGTACTCAATATACAGATAGCGTGAGTAATGGCATAGTACTTAAAAATATTCGTAAAGGGCCAATTATTGATTTTTCGCATTGTACACATTGTTCAAAATTGGCGGCCAATCTGCTCCCTCCAGGGAATAGAAAACAGAAGATACAATTGCACAACATCATAGGATTAAACGAAGCGTATTCAATACGTAATCGTGCTCTTTCGTGTACGATTACGATTTACCTAGCTGGTAAATTAGATTACAAGTATATATTTGGAGTTAGAAATTCGTATTAGAACATACATTTGAATTAAACCACTCCCTTCATAATCGACGCATGGCATATGGATTTAGTTAAATCGCACTTAAATATAACTTTGTATCAAACGTTCACTTGGGGGGGGGGCACGGTGGTGCCGTGGACTGGCACCACCGTGGTTGTCGGTTCGAATCCCGCTCCGGTCGGATACATTATCTCGAGGAAAAATTGCGACGTTTGTGAATTATCAAAATTTGTTTCTTAAAAAAAAAACAAATGAATGGTTTTAATTACAAAAATAGCAATTCTTGATTTGGTGATTTATAAAAATGACTCTCGTACGTCGTGTATAAATCACTAAGTTTTATCTACGAAATATTGAATGTAAAAAAAAAAAATGGTAAAAATGGTAAAATGTGGTTTACGGTAAAAATTCCAAAAAATCCGGCGTTAATTTTTCTGTGTCCAGGAAGGTCCAAAAACCATAAAAACCAAAAAAAATCGAGGCGGCAAAGATAAAGTGGTCGAAATCGATGAGAGCAAATTTGGCCGTCGAAAGTACCACAGAGGTCATCGTGTCAAAGGTCAGTGGGTGTTTGGAGGCTATGAACGGGGGACGGGACGAATATTCATGGTCCCTGTGGAAAAAAGGTAACTTGTTTGGCTTAATTTTTTGCTTAGCAGCTTTTTTTACAGTTTTTTGAACAAAAAAATGCTATTCAAGTGATTGTTTCCGCCTGGTTTTTTTCAATTCGGTGTTAAAGTTTCCACCCTAAAAAGGCCTAAAAACCCTCATTCCTCAAAATATGCAAATTTACCGTAAACGTAATTCGCTCCAAAAAAATATATAGGATATTTTAGGCAGAAATCAAATATTATTCGGTGTATATTTAAGCGCAAGACCAGATATAATCTATGTGCATTAGATTAGATTAAATTAGTACCAATATTTGCATATGGCTCGGAGAATTCGGGTACTTATTGTACGCGGACAGAGAGAAAGTGTGTATGTGTGATCAAGGACAGCCAACGTAAATGTAAATTGAATAATCGAAAATAAATTGTTTGCTCACCAGTAGCAGATCTAAGTACAGCCATGGCATAGTATGGGATAAAATAACGAAGAGTGTGTTGTATCGGTGCGCAGGCAAAAACACACACGCAGACCAACGATTGAGAAAACTGGCTGACAGAAACTAGTGTGTCCAAACACTACAATGGGAATGGTTCACTGTTTCGGTGAGGAGTTAATCCACATTGAAGACGATTTATTTCTCACTAGCTCGATCGATTGTCATTCGGATAGTTGTACAGCCGCCAATACACATTACCGTTACTTATTTAACACAACAATATTCGCTCGCGAAAAGTACAATTGTTTTTTTCTACGCACAGCACAAAAACTCCACCGTAGTCTCCTCACAATCGGTGTACATCCCAAACAATACAGCCACTGCTAATTCGGAATACGAAACACATTAACGAACGCGCGACGACTAACTGCCGCCTATATACCATACGCAAGCAGGCGAGAGGTCAAAACAGAACAACAGAAACACATCTATCTGTGTATACTGGGGCAGAGAACATTCCAACCGTCGTTTGTTGTATTTTTCGTGTGCGCGGTTCAATAGTGGCTAGTGGAGATGCACTCACACTGCCACCGCGATGTTGTGGGTATGTGTGATAGGGTCTTCTCCTCCCCCCCCCCTCCTCCGCGATCAAGTAGATCGTGTTGTTGGTGTAGCAACAGCGGTGCACACAGGAGACAAAACACAGCAGCACCGCTCTATGATGGGATTGTAGTCACATACGCCGCACACTCGGATCACTTGCGGATATGAACACAACTATCAATGCTCGTGAGTGTGTGGACGTAGAGATGGATAATACGGTACCGGGTCGTGCGCGCGAGATAAACGGAGAGAGAAAGTAGTGTATAAGCACGATGTTGCGAGCAGTCAAGTCATCAAGTGGTAATAGAACACAACGTGGATATAGCTGAGTTAGCCGGTGCCGGTGAGCGGGCGTGTGTGTGTGTGTGTGCGATAACCGCTTGCACCGCACGCCTAGAATGCACTGTTGATATAATTCCTGCGACGCGACAGTGACTACTTCTTGCGAGCAGCAGTCAGATCGACTGTACGGTGCAGCGCCGTTGTGTAGCACATATTGAGGACTCGCTCGTTGGTCGCGCGATGCGGAATGAAACGACAACGACGAACGTTTGTGTTGTATTGTATTGAATGCGTATGTCAAGCTTTACTACTCGGTGAATAGGATTCGGTATTCCGCGCGGCGCAATCACTTGACTCAATTATATAGCGGGAACAGCGTTGCCAGCTGCTCAATTTCTCCCATTGAAAATCATTTGTAAATCGTCACTACGTACGTTAAATGTATAAAACAACACACAAATACCGCGTAACTCAAAGCATTTATTAGCTAAATGCGAATTTTGAAGGCTATGCCCCCATCTTCAGTAGAACAAATAAAGATACTTGTCTTGATTGCTATACAATTCGAGGTATCTTTGGTGATGTTTTATACAACTTAAAAATAAAAACAAAATACACTAAAAAATCACTGCACTAATATACACCGCCATGCACATATACGTTTCTAATAAATTCCTATATATTAACGTTCAAAAGTCAACATACAACATTGTTTTTAAAATTCGCTGGATTTGTTTTTATAAGCCTTCTGTTCTCATGCATTTTTTTGTTCTTGAAGAACTTAAAAACGTGTTAAACGAGTTATCTTATACAAGTTTTAAAATATATAATTGAATATACAAGTACTAAAATCAATTTTTAACATGTACGGAATCTGAAAAAAATGGAAAAAAGGCTTTGAGAATCGCATCCAAAATAACGAAAAAAATATCAGAATAACCTTCACTTAAGTACAATTCGAAAAATAATTGTTGTTTTTTTTTTCCGACATTCTCGGTATTTTTTCTGCAAATCGCCTCCTCCTGTGCAGCCTAAATAATAACATAATTTTAACAGATTTGCCCTAACCGTATCATAGTTTATCATCTTCCATCAAATTTTCAAACTCTTCAATAGTATATTCAAAATATAGCATCATAGCGACTTCGGTCAATTATGCGCAAACATATTTAGACGGGAAAAGTTTAATAACGTGCGTAAAATATTATTAAATATAGAATTATTCACTACATTGTAAAATCGTCACTACGGCGTTCAATAATTGTATAAAACATCACCCAAAAACCGTAGATGCGCATTTCGGAGGCTATGCCCCCATCTTCAATAACACAATAACAGAACAAATAAAGATATTTCTGTCACTCACCGGGATTGCTATACAATTGATATTATACATTCTTCATGAGGCTATCAAAAAAAAAAAACAACAACCAAGGATGAGCCTTATATCTTATAAAGCTTATTATTTGATGGCATTCCTTTTTTTTCCCTAATTTTGCATATGCCAATAAATGGATTTATTATTATTAAATATGAATCCGTGCTAATATATCTATACATCCATAACTTTACATCAACCAAATCTAGCGCAAAAATTAGGAACTGGCAACAGTGCACGGGGCGCCTATGAGAACATATTCAGCTTTCATCATCATCATCACCATCACGGTATGCGGTGAGCAATGATTGTGTATGTGTATTGCCGTAGTAATGTAACGACAAGCACAAGTGAGTGAGCGGAGCCTGACGAGGCTCCGCGCATAGCGGATGATGTGATATGGGATAGGAACAACAACCGGCGGCCGACCGAGAGACCAGCCGGTCGTTTAGTCGTGTCGTCCGTTGTATGCAGAGCCTGCTGTTGTTGTATAGTAGATCGGATCAGATTGGAATGTAGATTGAAGTATGTAACGTTGCCGCTGTGTACAAATCGGAGCGAAATTTAGCGATTGGGTTTTAGTAATGTAATGTCGTTACAATATTTATTTAGCAAAATTTTGGAATACATTGGACCACACGTATAACAATCACCTTCATAATATACAAATTATTAGAAAATACATTTTAAATCCTTATATAAAAGCAGATAAAAAAAGAATAGTAAATTAATAAAATATCGCATATATAAAAAATGTTATATTAAAAAAAAACTTGAAACGCAATAATTGTGCATGCGATAATTAATATCCGTTATTTACCCAAGATATTTTTCAGAGACAAATATTTGTCAATATAAATCTATGTATATATTTAAAAAAAATTGTTTAAGTTATTATGTACATAAAAAATTGTAAAATCGTCACTACGGCGTTGAATAATTTTATAAAACATCACCCAAAAACCGTATTAACTAGGTGCGCATTTCGGAGGCTATGTCTGCTTTTATTTTGAATTTTGTGATGATTTCTACAATTATTTAACAATATTTTTATTCCGATAATTCCCATCTAATAAATGGCAACCGCGCGGCGTTAGTATTACGCGAGGCGCGCAGACACTCTCGCACTTCGACATAAACACACACACACACATTCACCACGCAACAACTCTCAGCTGATCGCGGGAAATAGAACTAACTAATCCGACTACATAACAGACACAGTGCCAGCAGCGAAGCCACAGTGCCAGCGAGCACATGGTGCGTGTCGTAGCGCAACACGTGCCGCGCGCGCATTCGTAAACAGAGCAAACGAAGAGCCGCCACAGTGCGCACAATTTCCAAGTGAATGTCCCCGCCACAGATATACGGAACAGATACAGACAGCGTACATAAACTCATAGACGCGCATGGTATATTGTTGTATACACATTGCTGTGTGATTGTGGTAGAGCAGTGGTTCTCAAATTGTATTGCTTATTGTTAAATAGATTGCACCGAATATACATTATAAAAAATAATCTATTTTTTTAGTTAGCATATTATAATGCGCTAACAATTATAAATACAAGAATGAAAAGGTGGTTTGTAAATAGTCCGGAAAATTTTAATTCTGGCTTTTATCGACAAAAAATTAGCAATTCGATCAAAGAAAAACAGTATTTTTAGAAAATTTCTTATGCAATTAATCAAAATAACAATTAAGTGTAAGTTGACACGTCAATGATAACACCCAAATATTTAATTTCATTTACTAAATCATTTGCAATATTCTCAATTCTTAGAGATATATCTCGGAAATTTATAACATTTTATCCCTAATATCGTTGCTTTCGTTTACTTAATGTTCAATTTAATTGTATTCATTTTTTAATGTGTGTCTATTCCGGTCGTTATATTTTCGCATTCAACACTTTTTACAATTATTAACGTATCATCTGCAAATAAACATATATAAACCTCAGGCATATCCACGAATAAATTTGTTATGTCATTTATGTATATATTGTGAAAAAAATACAAATATATATTTATATAAATATAAATATATAAAATACGTATTTATATTAATCAACAGGGGAATTAGTTAAAGAGTCCGCAATCCTAAAGATTGGTTGGAAACAGCACGCCATGCCGATCTATCCTGAGCTAATCCCTTCACCTCCCTATAGCTATTCATCTCAACGTCTTCAACTATCTGACTCACATACTCCAATCTAGGCCTACCTACCCCTCTCTTTCCCTCCACTCTACCTTCTATGATCAATTGCATAATCCCCCCATGCCTAAGAATATGCCCTACTAATCTGTCTCTCCTACGCTGTAACACTCTCCAAATACTTCTCTTCTCCCCTACTAACTCTAGTACAGCTTCATTTGTTACTTTATCTTCCCAACCAATCCTCATCATCCTCCTATAACACCACATTTCAAGTGCTTCTAATCTACGCTTCTCTTCCTTTCCTATAGTCCACGCCTCACACCCGTACAGTGCTACACTCCAAACATATACCTTCAGTAATCTTTTTCTAATACCCAAGTCAATATTTGATCTTAAAATCTGTTCTTTTTCTACGAATGCCTTCCTACCCTGTGCTATCCTACACTTTATATCTACCTTGCTTCGATTATCTTTTGTGATTCTACTGCCTAAATAACAAAAATCTGACACTTCTTCGATTCTATTATCTCCTATTGTGATCCTCATTTTTCTGCTGCATTCCTTTTTGTCACACCTCATCACTTTAGTTTTACCTATATTTATTTTGATGTTAAAATCCCTAGTCAATACTGCCTGCATACCATTCAATACCCTTTCTAAATTCTTTTCGCTTTCTTCCAATATAGCTATATCGTCGGTGAATCTCAGCATATATATTTTCTCTCCCTGTACATTCACACCTACACTATACTCTTCTTTTACTTTGTTTATTGCATCTTCTATATATAGATTAAATAATAACGGTGAGAGTGTACATCCCTGCCGAACTCCCTTCCCTATTTTTGCTACCTCTTCTTCCCCCTCAATTCTAACTAAGGCAGTTTGGTGTTTATATAAATTAAAAATTATTCTCCTATCCTTATAATCTATACCCGTTTCTTTTAAAATTCTAAACATTATGTCCCAATCTACATTGTCAAATGCCTTTTCTAAGTCTACAAAAGCTATGCAAGTTACCTTTCCTACCCTCTTTCTTTTTTCTACTACCGTTCTTAGTGCTAGAATCGCCTCTCTCGTCCCTCTGTTTTTCCTAAAACCAAACTGATCTTCTCCTAGCCTTTCCTCTACTTTATTTTCTAATCTCCTATAAATAATCTTTAACAATATCTTCAGGGGAATAACTAACCAAAATTATAGACACAGCAATTGTAATTTCAAAACATTACAAATGCTAAAATCTCTTTCCACAGCTTATTACTTACACAAGTTATCACTTCGTCTTGAGTTGCTAAACGAATTCTGCACGTTTTCATAGCGAATACGATAAATCGCAAATGCAAAACAAAAACATACCTGTAGTCCTTTTGGATGCAAAACAAATCAAACTGACTATACCGATATATTTCTACAAGATATGTTTCATAGCGATTTAACGCACACACAATACTTGAAATCCGTATAAGAATGACCCGTACATGTTTATTCGGGATGATTGTTTGGGAATCACTGACATTGTACTCGCAGGAACGGTGGCGGCTATAAACACGGCTACAGGCCACACGTAAGTGGATATCATGCGGACACAATAGAAGGCGCAAGCGAGCGAGTGAGGGTGCGAGTGAGGAGCCGAACACACTACACAACACCAGGCGGGATTGATATTACGCTTACAACACGGAAAATATGCCCAAGTCAAAGTCGGTGCCAACCGGCCGCGGACGGATTACATGTGATTGGGATGATGATGATGATGTTCGCGCGCAGCGTTGCCAATATCTACACAAATGCGCTAAATAGCATGACTTGTGCAATCGAAGTTTTTACTTATTAATAAAATAATCCATCACAGTGAAATTATCATTTTCGGTACAGTTTAGCCAATCGCAAATATGCTGCCTTTTAGTAAAGTAACTAAGAACTATTATTATGCAAAGCATTCACTTTGAAGTGCCTTTTAGGGGAGTTATTATGAAAACGGATGTAAGAATGTTTTTACAGATTATTACAGAATAAAAATAAATAGTTCGCTAATTTATTAACATTTCTTCACTAATATCTTTACACTTCTGATATAAGGTCAATGGCCGGCCGCTGGAGCAAAAAAACAAAATAAAACAATTGAATTCTATTTCGAAATACCGACACAGGTGGCCGATCCGAGCATGCACGGAAATGCCCGAAAATCGAAAGGACCGAATAGAAGACGACCCTTGTTTTTTAACGACATTTCGCGAGAAAAAACCTCAGCTTATACGGTAGTTAAGAAATTCACTGCTCTGTTTCGAAAATATTCAACAAAATAAATATCCTACGAGTATGATTTGATCATCAACGGTCGCACAACACTATTGTGGCACGGAGAATCTGGGCTGTAAAATCGGAAATGTTCGGCTTTTTCTGTCCACGGAAATTGTTCACGCTTCGACGACCACAACTGAGGAAACTGCGAATGGGATGGAAGAAGAAAGAGAAGCGGGTTGGTTAGGTGCGTTGCGAGCGCGAGAATTTTATTCTCTCGAATCGATAGCGGACTTTTTCATCCACGCCGACTTTATAATCCCTTCATGCAAACGGGGGGGTGGGGGGCAAAACTGAACCAGAAAAGCGTCAGGGAAGAAGTACGCTATACGAATAATTTATATTAATTATGCTTTTTTTTAAACACATTTTGTCGTAAGAGAAAAATGAACTGCGTCTAAATATGTCTAGATCAATTTCTTCTTCATTTTGTAAATGTGAAAATAATGTATTAATTAAAAGATTGGCTAGACAAAACGATCGTAAATTAGGGCTGTAAAATACAAGCAGTCCTGAAGAGATCCAGTTTATTCAAAGTTTGCATAATAATGCTATACGTGTTTTATGTGGATATTTGCGTCCTCGATGGTAATAATAAAAAAAGTTGGAAAACACATTGAAGCATTGAAAAGGAAACGTGATTATTTCGGCGATGTATGCACACTTTATACTAGAGGAGGTAAATAAGAAAAGCGAAAAATAAGTCTTTGGAAATGCCAAGATAAAAATATGAAGGGAAAACGTTCCTTCATTAAATAGTCTCAACACTGGCAGTGATTTCAGAATTTGTATCATAGTCCAGTAATTACGACGAGAGAAAACGAAACGATTGTCCATTGATGTCCATCTTTGGTAAGTAATCTCTTCAGTGTTGTTGCACGTTAGGTACATAATCCCGATTAGAGGAGCTTTTAATGAATTGCGAAGACTTTAATAATTGCAAAACTAAAGAAACAATTTAATTGCAGAAATCAGAAACAGATCACTTTTGATATTAAACGCTTTATAATCATTGCTAAATCTCTTGAATGGACTTCATCTTATAAATCGGACATTAGATAACATACTCAAGTTGAGGCTTGCAAATAAATCGCAGAATGCTCATCTACCGTTTCAAGTTCCAACAAATAACGTTCGCATTGAACATGGGGATATGTTATACCAACATGGCGATCGATCCGCGAATCCTGCAGGATATAATATAATACACACACATAGTTGCATGCATATGTGACTACTACATACAACAGGAACGAGATCTAGACGGACCGGGACACGGAACGGGACAACGAGCTCTGGAGGTTGGAACGGTATACGTGCTCGCTGTGTTGGTGTGGTGTGGCCTACTGTTTCTATGCTGGAGATGTACCAAGGGGGTGTAAAGGGGGTGTATGGGAGGTGACCAGGCGACATACGTTCTGGAGAGACTTGGTACAGGACATACAGTCAAGCCGATGTTAAATAACTTGTACATTTTCGAAGCATTAACTCGGTATAGTAAAAATATGTGCACCAATTTTAATGCATCAATTTATTATTGACAATAAGAGTAATTACGGCTACTTTTATCATGTCTTAATAAAGCAGTTATGGGTATATTAATAGGGGTCAAGAAGAAAATGCGATATGCTTAAATGGGGAGGAACAATTTACATTGTCGAATTCTTTAGTTCCAAAAATCATATCTTACGCCATATAAGAAGTTGAACGAACGATACTAATAAAAACCTTATGCGTCATAAATCAATTGCTCATAAAATTGAGATTGAGAATAATTTTAATAAAAAAAACACACACACACACACATCCCTTCATGATTCCGTAACAAGACGTTATGAGTTTTATAGTATTTTTTCATACACATGAGTTCTTTTTTTTTGGTGAATAAAATATACAATAAACGAGTTTCGCGTAAACAAATGGACAAATAAAAAACGTACAATGATATTGTCAACAGTTTTGAATATAGTAATTAAATAATTATTAGATAATACAATTAAATTTCTAAAAGGAAATTAGAGGTTATGTTATGTGTTCCGAAAGGAGTAAGGTACGTCATTGTCAACATAATATTTCGCAGGGCTACCAACACTTTTCTCTCATTGCATACGTTAATGTAACAAATGAAAATCGGTCTGTAAAAAAACACGCTGTACGTCCCGAATATCCCACAGAACGTCCTAAATGTGGTACCATTCAGGCGCTATTAAAAATAGTGTAATTGTGGCAATAAAAGCGCTGAAATCCACCAACGGGCGGCTTTAACACGATTAATAATTCGAAACGGGGACAGAGTTTTATTATATATAATTCAAATAGATAATTGGCGCGATATTAAATAGTGACCTCAAATCTCTTAAAGAAACACTTAATAGAAGACAAGGACATGGAGCGCAAGCGGGGGGCATATCCATATCGATCAACCTTCGATTAAAGCTAATATTAATTAATTGACGTGATATCGATAACATTGACCGGCACCGAAAATGGACATATACGCTTTATCGATATCCCAATATGTCCTCCCAACTGGGCTTTCATAATAGACAGACTGCCATGTTGGGGAGTTGCGGTAAATGAGGATCAAACGTCAACAAGCGCTTGCTGAGCGAGGCGCTAGTTGTTACGGGATACGCAGGAATCATATTGATTACCAACGAGGAGCATTATAGGCCTTCTTGGTGATGTTTATAAGCAATGGTTAATGTCGCATGAACAAACCGCACTTAAAAAATAGATAAAAAGCCGATTTTTGATATTTACTGCAAGGAGGGGTTGGCGGGAAATAACAGTTTATGTTAATATCATCACGATAGAAATTGAAGAGTGGTTTGATTAAACAAGATTTCTTGTGTATTCAAGTTGGTTGTGGGAAAATTTATGTGCAGAAAAATGTTACCAAGATTTAAATTTATTACATCATATCAAAGGACAGGGAGTTTTCGCAGTAAGCCCATAGAACGCGCTTATAGTACGAGGTAATTATATGCAACGAAGACGGAAATGGAAGAATCCATTCGGCGGCAACAAGAGAGGTGTGCAGCAGCAGCAATATTCCGGGTAGAGATTCCCAGTATATACTAGCGAAGTACATACAATCATGGACTTATATATAAATCCTATCTAAACAGAATATATATGACGTTTTGTACATAGGGCCATATGTGTATGCACTAAAACGTCAAATAAATGACATGGCTCTTTGGCATATTTTGAGATGCCCTTGTGCTAATATCGGCTTAACTGCACTTCGTCACATCTGAGAAAGGCACGCGAATAATTTAGCTGGGTCATTGTCGTTTGTTATACGCAACGGGTCTCGAAATTTGCTGCCACAATACTGCGTATGAGAGAATTTTACGCGTCCAATGAATTATGGAAAAAGATAATTAAAAATCGCGCCAACGCCCCAACAATCACCCATATAGCCATTCCATATCATTCTCGCAGACACACGCGGCATATATACACACATAGAGAATCTCTCGTGGCGTTTCAAACCATTTTCATGAAATCGATAGTCGAGTGCACCTCTAACCATCTCGTAGCATATACAACCCATCACCCATCACCACCCTCTGCTACCACCAACCACCCAGCCTCCCACTCGCCCCGCACCACCCACCAAACCCTTATAAACAGGGACGAAAATAAAGGAGCGCCAACTGAATTCCTCGCATGAAAATCAAATGTCTTCCGACGTGAGATCACGTCTTCAAACCATGATCGATAGTGAAGGAATGAGATTTTCTGGCAAATGTTGATGAAACACTGTAGGAATATACGATCTCAAGATTATATCGAATTTTTTATAATGGATTTTGAAGAATTTTGTATCGACCAAACTATACTATTGGTCTTTTTTTCGGTAAACGTTCGGGTACCTATATATATTGTTAGAACCAAATTTCTTAACACGAATATTTTTATTAAATACAACCATCGGCGTTATGAGAAGAAGCATTTGCCAGGGGAGAACCAAGTTCAAGTGGTTTTTAAAGAAAATGATATTTGCATCACCGAGGGTCTCATGTTGTGAAAGGTTCTTTAGCAATGTTGGTCTTTTTTTGTTGGTAAACGTTCTGGACTTTCTCAGGTATATATATCATTAGAACGCCAATTTCTTAACATGAATGTTTTTATTAAATACAACCATCGGCGTTATGAGAAGAAGCATTTGCCAGGGGAGAACCAAGTTCTAGTGGTTTTTAAAGAAAATGATATTTGCATCACCGAGAGTCTCATGTTGTGAAAGGTTCTTTAGCAATGTTGGTCTTTTTTTGTTGGTAAACGTTCTGGACTTTCTCAGGTATATATATCATTAGAACGCCAATTTCTTAACATGAATGTTTTTATTAAATACAATCATCGGCGTTATGAGAAGAAGCATTTGCCAGGGGAGAACCAAGTTCAAGTGGTTTTTAAAGAAAATGATATTTGCATCACCGAGGGTCTCATGTTGTGAGAGGTTCTTTAGCTATGTTGGTCTTTTTTTGTTGGTAAACGTTCTGGACTTTCTCAGGTATATATATCATTAGAACGCCAATTTCTTAACATGAATGTTTTTATTAAATACAATCATCGGCGTTATGAGAAGAAGCATTTGCCAGGGGAGAACCAAGTTCAAGTGGTTTTTAAAGAAAATGATATTTGCATCACCGAGGGTCTCATGTTGTGAAAGGTTCTTTAGCAATGTTGGTCTTTTTTTGTTGGTAAACGTTCTGGACTTTCTCAGGTATATATATCGTTAGAACGCCAATTTCTTAACATGAATGTTTTTATTAAATACAACCATCGGCGTTATGAGAAGAAGCATTTGCCAGGGGAGAACCAAGTTCTAGTGGTTTTTAAAGAAAATGATATTTGCATCACCGAGGGTCTCATGTTGTGAAAGGTTCTTTAGCAATGTTGGTCTTTTTTTGTTGGTAAACGTTCTGGACTTTCTCAGGTATATATATCGTTAGAACGCCAATTTCTTAACATGAATGTTTTTATTAAATACAACCATCGGCGTTATGAGAAGAAGCATTTGCCAGGGGAGAACCAAGTTCTAGTGGTTTTTAAAGAAAATGATATTTGCATCACCGAGGGTCTCATGTTGTGAAAGGTTCTTTAGCAATGTTGGTCTTTTTTTGTTGGTAAACGTTCTGGACTTTCTCAGGTATATATATCGTTAGAACGCCAATTTCTTAACATGAATGTTTTTATTAAATACAACCATCGGCGTTATGAGAAGAAGCATTTGCCAGGGGAGAACCAAGTTCAAGTGGTTTTTAAAGAAAATGATATTTGCATCACCGAGGGTCTCATGTTGTGAAAGGTTCTTTAGCAATGTTGGTCTTTTTTTGTTGGTAAACGTTCTGGACTTTCTCAGGTATATATATCGTTAGAACGCCAATTTCTTAACATGAATGTTTTTATTAAATACAACCATCGGCGTTATGAGAAGAAGCATTTGCCAGGGGAGAACCAAGTTCTAGTGGTTTTTAAAGAAAATGATATTTGCATCACCGAGGGTCTCATGTTGTGAAAGGTTCTTTAGCAATGTTGGTCTTTTTTTGTTGGTAAACGTTCTGGACTTTCTCAGGTATATATATCATTAGAACGCCAATTTCTTAACATGAATGTTTTTATTAAATACAATCATCGGCGTTATGAGAAGAAGCATTTGGCAGGGGAGAACCAAGTTCAAGTGGTTTTTAAAGAAAATGACATTTGCATCACCGAGAGTCTCATGTTGTGAGAGGTTCTTTAGCAATGTTGGTCTTTTTTTGTTGGTAAACGTTCTGGACTTTCTCAGGTATATATATCGTTAGAACGCAAATTTCTTAACATGAATGTTTTTATTAAATACAACCATCGGCGTTGTAAGAAGAAGCATTTGCCAGGGGAGAACCAAGTTCAAGTGGTTTTTAAAGAAAATGATATTTGCATCACCGAGGGTCTCATGTTGTGAAAGGTTCTTTAGCAATGTTGGTCTTTTTTTGTTGGTAAACGTTCTGGACTTTCTCAGGTATATATATCGTTAGAACGCCAATTTCTTAACATGAATGTTTTTATTAAATACAACCATCGGCGTTATGAGAAGAAGCATTTGCCAGGGGAGAACCAAGTTCAAGTGGTTTTTAAAGAAAATGATATTTGTATCACCGAAGGTCTCATGTTGTGAGAGGTTGTTTAGCGATGTCACTCTATATATCCGCGAGGGCAGAATGTAAAGGTGCACACAAGCAAGCCAGAGGAAGGTATACATACATACTAGTACAGAGGAGCTTATTCGTGGCACTCACACAGTGTCGCTTGAATTATTGATTTCCAGTGTGCTTGGTGTGTGTGTGTGTGTTGTAAGGACGAGGAGAAGAGGACTGGGGACTGCCTAGTGCCTTCTACCGGCGAGATGTAACTTTGCCAAGATTGCTATAAGAACGATATATACATGCGTGTATGGTGGTATGTATGTACATTGCTGTGGAATTGCTGAACGTCAGTTCAATCTGCTTCTGATCTCCGTGTGTATATGGACCTACCGAGGCTACGCAACAACGCAATATAAACAAGTCCCTCGCTTCTTCCTCTTCCTCCTCACCCGCCAGTTATCCAATACATCTGTGGTCAACTGTCTACATATCTTGGATTGGACATCCCTGCACATGATTATGGTTCACCCTGGCGTCCATTTTATTTGCGTCAAAGGACACGACTCGTATACATCTATATACGAGACATGCAGAAGCTGCTAGATATATAAGAAAAGATCCGTTTAGAGGACTCTATCGGGGAGCCACAAACACCTTTTATTCGAACGGTAAACGCCACCTAGAGGCACACGTGCGCATTACTGCATAGTGTAATTTGTCCTCCGGCTCTTTTTTTCTGGTATACTAACGACCAAATCGTTACACATACTGTATGCAGATTTTCCGTATGCAAATGATACTCTTCGGCGATGTAATGAATGCTGTCAACTTTGGCCAACGCGTATATAATAACATGGCGCGCGTAATGACGCCATATTTAATTTTACTAATATGTGCGGCTTTAGCGATTGTTCAACGCTCAAATGATATACTTTACTTTTCGCGAAACACGATATAAATGTTTATTCATACACCGCCTCTAATTAGCCAATTGAATGAACTGTGCGGGGTATTTTTTTTACTTACTGTACCGTTGATTACATTTGCGCAAAAAAAAAACCGTGTAATGGTGGACGTACATTTTCAGGTCGAGGTCAAATTCTAAAAACAGCATATCACGGCTAAATTGATTTAGTATTTGTACGTACATAAGTTTCGGTGTACGATTTACTTACAGTCGAGCATAAATTTAATACCGAGAGAAAATGGAATGAACGTAGGCAACAGTGGCCAAACAAACTCGATTATCATATTTATAAAGTGAACAAATCAAGTTAAACAGAAAGTACAAGGCGGAGTAAATAAAATATAAGTCGAGTTGTTCGATGCTTTTTGTTAAATTTGGGTTACGGGGTACACACGTGTAGGGTCTATTTGAGAGCCAACACACAAATACAGTGGAATATAAAAACATCATTCAAGTAGGCGGTGCGAGGGAAGCCGATGACACGGTAAATGTTCCGATTCATCGTCGTCGCCTTCGTTCGTTTACAAGCTGGTGCATTTTCCGACCACTAAACTCAACGGATGTTCTAAACACTGGCCCCAGTCACGTGTTTTAGCGCGAATTAACGAGCGATTCAAAAATTCAGGCGAATAAACAATTATTTATTCGCGCAATTTGTATACATATTAAACAAACTAGTAATATACAAATATAAAATAAGAAATATTTCCAAAATAATATTCGATGAAATAAAAGGCATGGTATATGTCGACGGACGATCGAATTTTCGATTAATTTTACGGAGGCATATTAAATATATTACAAATGACATTATGACGACGTACGGGTTTTATGACGCAGTTAATCTAATAGAAGAGTTAGTACGCAAGGGGGTTGCTTTATATTAGAAGTGTGTATATATAGACGTAAATTTGGGGGATGTCGAAATAGGGTGCTACAAGTTACGCGAGTTCGTCAATGTGCACGAAATAATCGGAGCGACGTATTTGCGGGCAAAATGAAATGTATTGAATTTAAATGGCCGAATTGTGGCACAATAACTAACAGCAAATTAGGGTACACTTGTATAATGCGAAATGTATCAAAACATGATTATTAAAAGTGTTTATAAAAACATTATTTGAAGATTGAGACTCGCGACAATTATTGATCTTAAATTAATTATGTATATCACAAATGACGTCCGAAAAATATTGCATTTCTTTTTCTCAACGATTAAAAACGTATTCGAATTTTCTCATAATAGAAAAGTTGCAGATTTTACGCAACGGAATAGAGTGGTTGTTAAACTGTTAAATATTATTAACACGTTTATTATAACTATGCTGGAGGAGCTATAATACCATTAAACGAGCTCTATAGTCGCGTGGAATGTCAGGAGTAGTATATATATATACTCAAGGGACAACGTTGCCAAAATCCAGTATATATCCTCAATTAATAGTAAATAGCAAAATCATGTAAATTCGTAGGTTAAAAATCTATTTCGAAATACAAATAATTTAGTTAGTTAAAGAGTCCGCAATCCTAAAGATTGGTTGGAAATAGCACGCCATGCCGATCTATCCTGAGCTAATCCCTTCATCTCCCTATAGCTATTCATCTCAACGTCTTCAACTATCTGACTCACATACTCCAATCTAGGCCTACCTACCCCTCTCTTTCCCTCCACTCTACCTTCTATGATCAATTGCATAATCCCCCCATGCCTAAGAATATGCCCTACTAATCTGTCTCTCCTACGCTGTAACACTCTCCAGATACTTCTCTTCTCCCCTACTAACTCTAGTACAGCTTCATTTGTTACTTTATCTTCCCAACCAATCCTCATCATCCTCCTATAACACCACATTTCAAGTGCTTCTAATCTACGCTTCTCTTCCTTTCCTATAGTCCACGCCTCACACCCGTACAGTGCTACACTCCAAACATATACCTTCAGTAATCTTTTTCTAATACCCAAGTCAATATTTGATCTTAAAATCTGTTCTTTTTCTACGAATGCCTTCCTACCCTGTGCTATCCTACACTTTATATCTACCTTGCTTCGATTATCTTTTGTGATTCTACTGCCTAAATATCAAAAATCCGACACTTCTTCGATTCTATTATCTGCTATTGTGATCCTCATTTTTCTACTGCATTCCTTTTTGTCACACCTCATCACTTTAGTTTTACCTATATTTATTTTATGTTAAAATCCCTAGTCAATACTGCCTGCATACCATTCAATACCCTTTCTAAATTCTTTTCGCTTTCTTCCAATATAGCTATATCGTCGGCGAATCTCAGCATATATATTTTCTCTCCCTGTACATTCACACCTACACTATACTCTTCTTTTACTTTGTTTATTGCATCTTCTATATATAGATTAAATAATAACGGTGAAAGTGTACATCCCTGCCGAACTCCCTTCCCTATTTTTGCTACCTCTTCTTCCCCCTCAATTCTAACTAAGGCAGTTTGGTGTTTATATAAATTAAAAATTATTCTCCTATCCTTATAATCTATACCCGTTTCTTTTAAAATTCTAAACATTATGTCCCAATCTACATTATCAAATGCCTTTTCTAAGTCTACAAAAGCTATGCAAGTTACCTTTCCTACCCTCTTTCTTTTTTCTACTACCGTTCTTAGTGCTAGAATCGCCTCTCTCGTCCCTCTGTTTTTCCTAAAACCAAACTGATCTTCTCCTAGCCTTTCCTCTACTTTATTTTCTAATCTCCTATAAATAATCTTTAACAATATCTTCGATGCATGTGATAGTAGGCTAATGGTCCTATAGTTCTCACACAAATAATTTAGTTCTCTCAAATAATTTAATATGACGAAATTATTTTTAGAATTGAAACATTGTAATCAATAACTAAATTTATCTGTAACCGTTTTTGTTTGCATTTTATCTAATCTTTTTTGCAAGCTGTAATATTTCGTATTGTCTAAAGTAAACAAATTAGTGTGGAGAACATTTTTTGTTGTTGTTGCGTTTACGAGTTTAGGATTGCAAAACGGCAACACTGCGATATTAAATTGGTGCAGTGATTCTAATCGGTCTGTGGAACCGACGAAGAGATGTATGTGACAAATACAATGGTTATTCAATGTACGCGCTCATAAAATCGTATTTGTACAGGCGAATTGAACAAAAAGAATCTTACTGTCCCTCATCAAAAATATTCCCGTCGTTTTAAATATTTCATAATGTCTTCTGATGTTAAAAGTAATGATGTATATATAACGTCGTTAACATATTCCTAGTTGTATATAGTAAGTAGCATGTATCCCATCCGGACTAAGAAGTAGAGTATTCAACACATATTCCCGTATTCAACAAGAGTATCGCACAGAGGCAGCGAAAGGACGACTGAGGGGCGGCAATCCGACAGCCGTCCTCGGAGGTAATCGAGAGCAAATGGGCCGCCCCGTAGCGCTACAACAGAGACACATATACGTGGGCCCCCTCAGGCGCTAGAGCGGGATGGATATGCGCTTTATATCGCTGGCTGTGCTCGACAGTCTAGGCTTGGGCAAAAGTCCTTCATTTAGGCGAATTATTCATTTAAATAATTTTTTACAAATTTATAGAAGACCTCAGAAGATATTCTTATAGTGACTATATAAATGATTCTTGCAGCCAATGTATGTATTATGTTTTGGGTAATTCACCTTTGACACGGTCAATTTGAACTATTCATTTATATTATTCAGTATTCAATATTCCCTATACTGAATTTATTATATTCTGTATTCACTTATATATTCTCAAATGAATTATTCACCGCGTTATTCACATTCACTACTGTAATTTGTATATTGCGAATTGCATCGCTATACTACTCAAGCATAAAATAATAGTAAAACAATCGGGGCGCATTAACACGTTTCTGCGAATATAAATATTTAAAATCATATTTAATCTAACGGTATCATTTAGTCTAAATATTCGTGCTTACTATATATATTAAATGTAAATTAACGAAGTATATTAATATTAATAAAAATGACACAAATAAAATTTGCATGACTAGAAATTCTATTTTACATCCGAGTTGAAAAAATTAAATATTTGGTTTTGCAGTGAAATTATTACTACAAAATGTCCAAAACGAACTAGCCAAATTTGGACGTATTTTCAAAGCTATGTGCAAATATTACTGTCATTTAAAGCGTGTATCGTTGCAAAATTTATGACTGATTTTAGTAAAACCATGTATCAATTTTGGGGACATTGCAACTTTAAACTTTTCCTCCAAAAAATATTTATTATTCAAAAGCGAGCGGTACGATTAATTACTAGATAGAGCTGACTACAGAGAATTTTATTTTGATAAGAATTGTATTGTAATACGTATTGTTTAAAAGTTAATAAGTATTAGTATATATTTTATTTAGTTTTTATCTTGTCCTACTGAATATGGGGGCATAGCCTTCGAAATGCGCTTCTAGCTACTTAATGCTTTAAGTTACGGTATTTGGGTGATATTCTATATTATTACTTAACACCGTAGTGATAATATAAAAAAAAAACTTAATGAGTATTGTTGTTTATATAATTTTAAATGCTTATTTTGTTCCTTCCGTATTTTGAACTATTTTAAGAAGCAAATATTTTGGTTTATTTAAGATTTAAAGATTTTTCGCTCGATATATGTCTGATATTTTGATGTTAACCTTTATTTATATTTTTTATATTTATAATATTTACATTTAAAATACATTTAATATGGTTTTTGTAGAATGAATTAATTTATTTGACCCACATATTTGTTATAATGTCTTCGATAATAATAATAATAATAATAATAACTGAATAATTCACCTAAATGAACGACATTTGCCCAAGCCTACTTGACAGTGCCGCCGCCGCCGCCGCTCCGTGCCCCACAGATAGTGAGCAAGCAGCCGTTCGGTCCGTCGCTGCCTCACTATAACACTTGTTGCGCCACGCGCGCCTCGCCGAGACAATCGCAGTACGCGTATAACAAACAACAACCGGCTAGCATCGCCGAGACTAACCAGGCCAGCGTACACACCGCCGCCGACGATTCTATCCATTTAACCGACAGTTAAACGGAGGGGACAGCAAACTGATATTATATAGTACAACCAAGCCGTTTCGGTTTTGCCTTTTAAAGAGGCACCTCACAATACAACAACACTTCATGCATTGCTTATTTGTTGGTTCAATCAAAACCTGAGCTAATTCCTTCATATCCCTATACCTAATCTACCTAACGTCCTACACTAATCGAACTTATTGTATGCAATATCACACAAATACCGTTACTCAACGCTAGATGCGCATTTCGAAGGCCATCTTCAGTAGCACAAGATAAAAATTAAGTAAAATACCTGTGTCGATAATCTGGGTTTATCAACACCTTCCCTTCCCTCTTTTCTACGCAAGACTATGACCTACCAGTCGTATCTCTACAACATTGTAATACCTTAAAATTCCTTCACTTTTCCTCTAACTGCCCAACCAATCCTCTATAACACTACATTTCAAAAACTTCTATTCTACGTTTCTCTGCCCTTCCTATAGTCCACGCCTCACACCCATATAATGCTACACTCCGCACATATACATTTAACAATCCTTATTTAATACCCAAGTCAATATTTGATCTTAATTTTTTTTTTATATCGACCTTAATTTACCAAAGTAAAAGAAATGTGATACTTATTTTATTTTTTATCATCTCCTACTCTAGCCTTCATTTCAAGGCCTGCTTTCCTTCTTGTCACACCTCATCACTTCTTATATTATAATCTCCAGTTATCTACCTCAATTAGAACCGGAGCAGCTTTTTAATTTGAAAAAATAATGTTATATTTAATTTCTACATAAATATTCCAATATTGTATAGAAAAAATATAACAATCTGTCGCGAATATTTCCGGTTGTAGCGATTCTATAGTTAGTTAGAGAGTCCGCAATCCTAAAGATTGGTTGGAAACAGCACGCCATGCCGATCTATCCTGAGATAATCCCTTCATCTCCCTATAGCTATTCATCTCAACGTCTTCAACTATCTGACTCACATACTCCAATCTAGGCCTACCTACCCCTCTCTTTCCCTCCACTCTACCTTCTATGATCAATTGCATAATCCCCCCATGCCTAAGAATATGCCCTACTAATCTGTCTCTCCTACGTTGTAACACTCTCCAAATACTTCTCTTCTCCCCTACTAACTCTAGTACAGCTTCATTTGTTACTTTATCTTCCCAACCAATCCTCATCATCCTCCTATAACACCACATTTCAAGTGCTTCTAATCTACGCTTCTCTTCCTTTCCTATAGTCCACGCCTCACACCCGTACAGTGCTACACTCCAAACATATACCTTCAGTAATCTTTTTCTAATACCCAAGTCAATATTTGATCTTAAAATCTGTTCTTTTTCTACGAATGCCTTCCTACCCTGTGCTATCCTACACTTTATATCTACCTTGCTTCGATTATCTTTTGTGATTCTACTGCCTAAATAACAAAAATCTGATACTTCTTCGATTCTATTATCTCCTATTGTGATCCTCATTTTTCTACTGCATTCCTTTTTGTCACACCTCATCACTTTAGTTTTACCTATATTTATTTTCATGTTAAAATCCCTAGTCAATACTGCCTGCATACCATTCAATACCCTTTCTAATTTCTTTTCGCTTTCTTCCAATATAGCTATATCGTCGGCGAATCTCAGCATATATATTTTCTCTCCCTGTACATTCACACCTACACTATACTCTTCTTTTACTTTGTTTATTGCATCTTCTATATATAGATTAAATAATAACGGTGAGAGTGTACATCCCTGCCGAACTCCCTTCCCTATTTTTGCTACCTCTTCTTCCCCCTCAATTCTAACTAAGGCAGTTTGGTGTTTATATAAATTAAAAATTATTCTCCTATCCTTATAATCTATATCCGTTTCTTTTAAAATTCTAAACATTATGTCCCAATCTACATTGTCAAATGCCTTTTCTAAGTCTACAAAAGCTATGCAAGTTACCTTTCCTACCCTATTTCTTTTTTCTACTACCGTTCTTAGTGCTAGAATCGCCTCCCTCGTCCCTCTGTTTTTCCTAAAACCAAACTGATCTTCTCCTAGCCTTTCCTCTACTTTATTTTCTAATCTCCTATAAATAATCTTTAACAATATCTTCGATGCATGTGATAGTAGGCTAATGGTCCTATAGTTCTCACACAAATTAGCTCCTATTTTCTTCGGCATTGTTACTATTCTACTACGCTGAAAATCGTGTGGTACTTCTCCCTTCTCATATATTTTACAAACTAACCTGTATAATCGCTCCTGCATTTTTTCCCCTGCGTGTTTTATTAATTCGGCTGGTATCATATCAATCCCCGCTGCTTTGTTATTCCGTAAATCATTTAATGCTCTATGAAACTCTGACCTAAGTATGCTAGGACCTAAGTCATCCTCATCTATCTGTTCCACATTTTCTAGCTCCTCCATGTCCTGCCTACCTTTATATAAATCTTCAAGATACTCCTTCCATCTTCTAGCTTTTTCCTTATTTTCTGTGAGTTCCTTACCCTGCTTATCACATATAATGTTACCCTTTGGTTTTACTTTAGAAAAATGTGACTTAATTTTCCTGTAGCCCAAATCTACTTTACCTCTTCTCATATCCTCCTCAATATCCTCACAATTTCCTTTTATCCACTCTTCTTTCGCTAGCTTGCATTTCCTATTAATTAAGTTCCTTAGTTCCTTATATTTTTTCTGTCCTGCTTCTGTGTTTCCAATTTTAATTTTCCTTCTTGCTTCTATCATTTTAACTATTTCTTCCGTGATCCATTCCCTCCTACCTGCCCTTTTCTTTGTGCCTAATACTTCATTTGCTGCTGTAGTTAACCCATTTCTGATTTCCCTCCATTCGCAATCTATGTCGTTCCTAGATGTTCCATTAGCCATGATTTCTACTTTCTGCTTGTACTTTTCATATACATCAGCTAATTTTAACCTATCGACATCTACTCTGACCTGTTTAGACTTCTGTAATTTCTTGAATTTGACCTCTGAGTCCAGGACTACTAAATTCGATTCTATATATAGTAAATAGTTTCGATATTAAAAAGATCTAAGCGGATACTAATCGGCACCAAATGTCAAAACCAAATTGACTAAGGTCTACTCTAACACTATACAGGATGCAAACGCGAAAATGCGAAAAAACAACAACGAATATTATCTAAACGACTTACAAAATATCTTGCATACGTAAAACAATGTTATTACTTTCCTAGGTCGCTAGATGTCGCTATTTCCCTAAGTATAACCTCAAAATACCATACATACAATCCAACATCATCCCAATTCGCTCTATCTCTGAGGGGGGGATAAGGAGAGATAGAGAAGTAGATCGGTGGTGGAGGTGGCTGATTTAGGTGTTAGATAATAGTATAGGTAGCGCCACCGTAGCACTATGTAAAGAGCATAATGAACGGTTGGAAGTGAGATGGGACGAATTATTCCAGATCCTGATCCCAGAAGCTGCTCCTGCCTGTGCACTCCCTTATTACGCGGTGGTGGTGGATATGCCCCTCCAGGACAGGTTTCATGGGGGTGGCCAAAATTAGAAATATCCAAAGAAACGGAAATAACTAAGGCTGTTTTGAAGAACAACATAAAACAAGCCATTGGCGAGTCGACTTTTGTGGATAACAAACAATTTTTTTTTAATTGTGTCTAAATTTCATAATATTTAAATGAAACGATTTTAGCAGAAGTGTGTGACTTATTATGTATTTCTGGGAATTCTCGTATTATCAGATTATGACGGGTGTATGTAAAGCGGCGTTGCCAAAAACTTTTAAAAAGTCAAAGGATAACAAACAAGTAATATTAAGTATTTTCATTAATTCCTATATCAAACATAAACATGTACGTAATAACTTGTGAAAATAATTTAAGAAAGCGTGTTTCTCTTAACATCGGTATTTAGATTCGACATGGCAACGGTGGATGCTACATGGCACATGCGCACCGTGCATATCTGATTTATAAATAAATCCTTAGCACGTCATTATAGGGACATTTACATATTAGTCATTCATTATGACAAAAGCTAATTAAACAAAATTGTAATAGTAAAATAAACAGACAAAACTATCGTATCACGCGTACGTAGCAAATAATTTTTTCGTTTTTTCCATCTCATGTCACAATTTATCTCATTTTCGAAATGAGATGAATTTGCTGTTTTAGAATTTATCTCTCAATTATAACACTATTGTATTCAATGGGCAATAAAAATCGAAATTAACGTGACAACGGCCTATTGTTCACCAATCAATAAATTATTTTTAATTCGCATATAGTAACAGGTAAGCCCCGTATAACACGGTCGTTATATTCCTAAATAATGCTGTTATGTAAATTCGTGTTATATGAAACATAAAATTAGTACAGAAAACTGAAAAAAAAAACAGAAAACATTTTAAGATAATTTCCGAAAAGAAAAAAAACGATGTATTCTTCTCGCTTTAACACACACGCGCATTGGGATTTTCCAGTATTAAAAAGAAAATAAAAAGTATTTTTTTTAATTGAAATATGTACATGTTTGTTATCTACGATCAACTTAAAAAAAGAATATTGTGTGCTTAAAACCGAAATTCTCGAAATGAAAGCGTGTTATACGGGGATTGCCTGTACTGTTAAACGCGCATTTGGCCAACCATAATATATGCACGTGGCGAATTGCATTCGCGCGAGGGATTTTACTGTTTATTAAACAAATATTAAGTATGAAATGAAATTTAACCGAGCGTTATCCCGCACACTTGACAATATGAAAAGGCATTTTCATCGCAATATCGTGTCCAATTAAAAATCAACAAATCGGTACTAACGGCATTTATTCCACGCAAATACCTGTTAATTAAAAAAATCGCCAGAGAACGATATAAGAACGCCCAGATTTTCGACAATTAAAAAATTAATCGAAAAAAAACTATAATATAGAAAATTATGGGCTAAATTAACAATTGACTTTTCATATTTTACATCGTTGTTTCGCCATTAGGAGCGTGGATATTTAATTTAGGTGGAATTATTGCAAAGAGTAGTCGGACAAATTAATTTGGGGGCCTGTAAAAGACAGGTTCTAACCTTCTAAGGACAATATATGATAAAAAGAGAATACGCGTACAGATATAAGTGTCCATGCGGGTAGTCCATAATAAGATATTAAATAATCAAATTTCGGGACTAAATGAAGGAAACGTACACTCAGAGAATAACTCTGTTGGTACATACAGAGTACATATTACTACATACGGACAACCCTTAGAATAAAATCAATAATTTCGAAATTGCACGTAGAAATCGGAGGAAAACACTCCGCATTTAAGAATAAAAAGTACATCGCCATGACTACGCTGTACGTTACAAAAGAACTGTATTTATCCAGCATCAAGCGACAAGCGATAATAGACTAAACTTAATACAAGATATCTGAAAAAACAGACCAATTCTGACAGCAATAACGTCGCCATGGCAATTGATGATCAATTCGAATAGAATAGGTATATGTATTGCCATCTATAGGCATTAATTGGAATGGTGCCGAAAGATGCATTATAGAAGGGATTATTTGGTTGCATACTAACAGGAATTGACAGGTAGATATTTCATATTACAATTGAAACATAATAATAATATATTTTAATTATTGAAATATATTATTATTATGTTATTATTAATATTTAACGATTTCATTTTTGAAATATACATTTTTTATATAAGAATCTATTAATATATAATATTATCAAAATCATCAATTTTTATATACATACATATTTTTTTGTGAATTTTCAAGAACTTTTTTTAAGTTTATGTAATACGCCGCATTTCTTTTTTTAATTTTTGCAAAATATATAAATTTCATAATAATATTGTATTTCTTATTCGCCAAAAAAAAATTCAAGAATAGTATATTATAAACTTTTTGAAAAATTTTAAGAACGGTTTTTTAGTAACTTTATAATTGATAGAGCTTATTTTTTTGCAATATAGCTTAAATTAAAAATAAAATTGTTAAGAATCTTTAGAATATATGAATAAATCATTTAAAAAATGATTCTTTTTAAAGAATGTTTAAAAACCTTTTTTTTTTTTATAAATAATTTTAATTTTTTTTGTGAACTTTTTAAAAATGTTCAAAATAAATATTAATTCAAAATATTTATTTTTATGATTTTTTTTTTATAAAATTTGTATTTTTAAATGAATCTTGAAAAACACTTTCCAAAAACAAAATTCATAGCTTCCGATAAATAATGTTTACATTAGTTATGCTAGTAGTTCTTATGCGTTATCTACAACATATGATGTACTTGTGCAATGCGCCTACTTTGGGGGAAATTAGAAATATTAAAAAAAAATTGAAATATACATTTCTTTATAATAAATAGTCGAAACCATCGAAAAATTGGTAAGAATTTTTTATAGTTAGATAAATATATAAATTATACGTTTTTAAAATATTTTAATAATAAACAAGCTTGCAAAATTTTCCGAGATTCTGTTATACAGACTCTGGTATATTCCTTAACCCGATAGTGCATAGAATTTAACGTTATGAGTGTACTTACCGCCTCCAGAGCAGCACCGGTTATCTGTCATCCTTCCACGCCCGGTGGCGCCCCATCCGTACCTGTAGACAAATCGCCAACTAAGTATTACATTATAACTACCCCTTAAAAACTATTTTCAATTTCGCTACTCATATTTTATAAAATAAAGAAAATAGCTCGACTTCACCGTAATAAGAAAACTTCCTAGTCGATAAATAAAATTAGAAGTCTTTTTGTTAGCAAACGCCCAACAACATACTTTGATGCAAAGCACTCTGTACAACGGTTTTTTTTTTCGAGAACAATTGTCTAATTACACGTCACATTGTTTGTCAAATTTAAATGGCTGGCTCGGCATAATTTCAGATTCTATAGATATAATATATTGTCACTAAGCAGCAACGGAGCGTACCGGAAACTTTTCCACCGCCGCTCGTTATCTAATAAACAGTTACGAATTCATTTTCGAGGTACTTCGATTCCTCCAGCTTTGTGTACTGACTGTGTACGATGTTTTATGCATGCCAGCCAGTATCCATGGGAAATATTTCCATGGCATATGATTACTAATGTCGACCAATATGTATAATGCTTGAGATTCTATAATACAGTAATTATCGTCTAGATGGAGCCTTCATGAACAAGTCATTTACCTGTCAAGCGTTAGAGATGCGTTCAGCTAATATTTACGAGAATTACATATTAAAGGAACATGCGCTTGCGCCATTATAAACTATGTCATCTGGACATCAGTCATATTAGTTATATGTATGACAGTTGAAATACGTACGCAGGCGCGTATATTATTTATTCGAATCGCCTTGACACATGTGTGGGGAAATGAATTTAGTAAAAACATTTAAATAATAATGGACGGGGAACCATTAAATGTAACCTATCCAATTAAGCTTTGGTACAAATTGCGCGAATTAAAAAAAAAAAAAAGCGTAAACTATCATCTTTATGGGGGGGGGTATACCTCGATTTGTAAGTTCCAATGAAATACCGATTTTATTCGCGGAAGATTACAATTACAACGCAACATACAACATCAACGTCGGCAAAATCGTGCGTTGTAAAAGAACCAACCGCCATCATAAGGCCGGCCATTGTTGCCACGGTTATCGTATTTCAACATTTTAGCGAAACCGAAGAGATGTGAAAGTTATTAGAACACACTTACACATCCAATGGTAACCTTAAACTCTTTCGCTTGGTGTAAACAATTACTGCGCAATACATAATACAAACAAATGAAATGTTGGGCCATTGTTGCACCTGAGCGAATTGACAACAGTGTGAAAAGACACTGCGAATATTCGCTCGGTCGTAAATGGCGAGTCGCGAAGAGCTCTTTTGTATCGCTTAGGAAGATAAGTTGACCGGAGGACTAATCGACATTTTCATGCTCAATATTGAAAGCTATCGCAAAATGCGCTTGTTTTAACAATTTTAGCGACTAGGATGACGTAAATTCTCTAACGTATTTAAATAAGTAGAAATGCACCATTTTTGAAATAGTGAGTAATGTGATGGTATCATGTGATTCATAAAAAAAAATCTATTTTTATTAAACAAATGAAATGATTAGGTATATTAAAATCGACGAGCCCGCTTAAAAAAGTTATCTATTGATTTGTAGATATTCGAACGCACATTTACGATTCTGACGAATTAGCATATAAAAAAACATCATTTTTAGAAATAAATAATAATTCCTAAATTACTGATATCGAGAAAAATATTACAGGGAAACCTCACGATTAAGAGAATACAATTTTTTTAAATAAAAATGTCCGGG
Organism: Leptodirus hochenwartii; assembly: GCA_947310635.1. Classification (NCBI taxonomy): domain Eukaryota; kingdom Metazoa; phylum Arthropoda; class Insecta; order Coleoptera; family Leiodidae; genus Leptodirus; species Leptodirus hochenwartii. Next base: position 51,159,984 of record OX371176.1, read on the forward strand.
GTAACGGGTTTTTGAGCTATTTTATAAGAAAGTTCAAGTCAATAAGAATGATGGTCACGCCACTGCAACCGCTGTATTATTTTCTAATAATGATAAGTTGCCTATGTTATTGTCATTATTGTATTTTGCAGTGAAAATTATAACGTTGTACAGAGTAATGGAATTTTGATAGACAGTTAGTTATAACAATAGTAATTTCATTTTGTAATAACAGCAGTTAGGGTGACTTCAAATCAACAATAGAAAAATTAGTTTTTTTCTTTTAACTCTCACGGGCGAAAGCCTATTGCTCCCTCGAATAACCTCAAAATAATCAATTTCGTAGTTCTAATGTTTGCACATAACCATATTGTAATAAACCATTTCTTTTAATAGTGCTTAGATTTGATAAAATATTTAAAAAAAATTTATGATCACATTATAGCTCGAGCAGCGGTAGGTCAAATGTTGCGGGGCGGACAGTGGGTCATTGAATTTTTTTTCTGTTTGTAAATTTATAGAATATCGCTAGTGAATCTCGACTTGTTGATTTCTTAAATAAATAAATACTATTAAAACAGTTTTGATATTTAAAATAGCTGCATGACGTGAAATTGTTAAATACTTGTCAAATATGATACAATAGTATTATTGAATATACTCACAAGTTTTGCTACTAATAACAATAAAGATTTATTATAATTTTAATATTATACCTCATCATGATCATTTGGATTTAAATTTATAAAAAAAATTCTAAAACGAACGACAGAAATGAACATATTGCAAATATTTAATCCTAGTTCATCAGCAAATTTCTAAAAAAATATATAATTATTTTATTATATAATAGCTTTATAATATACATAATTTAACGAGTACTTCACTAGCTTATAGAATAATATTGCGACTCCTTGGTATGAATCGACAAATTCACTATATATAGAAGTCTATATACATTGGGGGGATTTGCTTAGATACAAAAAAATGAGATATTATGTCAAACTGATTCTTAGGTGTATGTTCAGAAAATTCTCCAACTCATTAAAAGTTCAAAGCAGATAGGAGGTATTTTCACATCAAGGACGATATACTTTCTTAACATTGTTGCCGTTTAAAAAATGTTGCACATTCGCGATTTTCGTGGCATGCAAAAAACTGCACAATTTTTATAAACGCGAATAGATTTTATATTTGTATATACATACAGTTCGTTTTTTTTTTTGCTTCTAGCTTAATTAAACGGTCAATTTTTTTACAATGGTTAATAATCGCTGGGTTCACGTGACGACTGCATTTTTTTTTTTTAGATAGCTACATTTAAGTAATTCACAATGTACAAAACATTTTTTTTTTAAATTATATTATATGATAATGAATGTTTCGAAACAAAAATACGATTTCTGTAGCGATACTAAAGCAAACAAAAATTTTCATAGCGAATTGATGGGTGATATTTTTAGATTGTTGCTCCCTCAAATAAATAAAAAGACGACGCCTCTCAGAAAAAAAAAAAACAGATACTGTACAATATGCGTGCGTGCATTGGAATTGCTACGGGCGAAGGTATTAACCAAGCAATAAACATCTGCCTCTTCGGGTTAATAATAGTTTTATGACTAACTACGAAGGGAAACAATTCCCTTACCCAATTACTCGCCCGATTTCGCAACAATGGCTCTAAAATCGTACGAAAAAAATTTTAGAAGACACGAAATTGGCTCAGTTGAATTTTGCATTGTTAACCGATTATAGATGATTTTATCAAATACCCAACCGACGATAAGATTAGAAAAAAAAATGGTTCATTAATAATTTCGATTAATCACGTCGCGAAAACCTTAAATGCAACATTTTTATATATAAACAGTTTTGTAATGAATTTCCTTCGTGAAATAAATCGAATTTGATAGATGTACACGGAAACGATAATAAATAAGGCCCGATCAAAAATCAGAACAATTCGCATACAATCGAATTTACTGCCAGCCCAATCACGTACAATAAAACGTTTTCGAAGATGGGAGCTTTCGCATTAAATTATTACCTCTCCAGCGTCTGGGCCTATCCAAATGTCCGATTATGGCACAAAAAACAGCGACATTAAACGAACTAATTGACAGTCCGGCGGCGGTATTAATCGCACAAAACCGATCTTAAAATTATACTAGAAGAGGATAAACGAATTTGAAAGATGGCGACGACGGCTGACTGACTGGTCGCCGATCAAGTCGCTTCTTACACGATCATATTTAAGTGTTTGTTGATACACGGATCGCACCATACGCCACGAACCGATTAATTAGCCGATATTCGATCGCCGACCCGACAATTATTTTACCATGAATTAAAAAAATATGTATTAAACGGTCCACGATTATCGCACGAATCGTAGGTTGACACGCGTTACGGTGCGAATCACAGATTGATCTACTTTATAATGTTTTGCATAGTGGAATATGTGTTTGTGCGCGAGAGAAGAGAGGTGTAGGATGTATACAGTAGAGTACTGTATGCAACGCCAAAGCGCACAGAACGAACGAACTAACGAATAAGTGACAGGGCCTGTCGGGAAATCGCCGCTGTACAAATGTGGGAAAATAAACAAACTATTATACCGGCTTAATAGCGCGCGAAACCTGCGCTCGGTGACAACCGCCATCTTTCGTCCGAAATAAACGTGAAATTATACTTTTTACGCAGTATTCATAGCGATGTTTCATAATAACGATAAATTTATACACCGGTAGAAGCTCACCCGGTTTATTATTTGCTATTTGAATTCTTAACGGCTTACGCATTATGCAATTTACGATCACTATAAATGTCACAATTTTACGTTGTTAATGTCGTTCACATCTGACTAACTTAGAGCAAAATTTAATCATTTCTAGATTTGTATATAGACAGGTATTAATTTATATATTTATTTGCTGAAAAAATAAAACCGTCATATGTCGCTGTCAGAAATAACAGAGGCGTATCATTTCAATTACAAGTTTTTCTTTTCACTGTAATATTACGATTTCAAGAAAATAAATCATATATTATATGCAAAAATAAATGTAAAATTCAGCATAATTGAATAAAATTAATCTGAGCAGCTTGCTTTATCAACATAATATAAAAATCCTCGAAAATGAGTTAGTAAAATAAGTATGTTGAAGATTTCTATAATTTTACGTTGTTTAAAAACATGAATGTCGTTCACATCTAACTAACTTAGAGCAAAATTTAATCATTTCTAGATTTGTATATAGACAGGTATTAATTTATATATTTATTTGCCGAAAAAATAAAACCGTCATATGTCGCTGTCAGAAATAACAGAGGCGTATCATTTCAATTAAAAGTTTTTCTTTTCACTTTAATATTACGATTTCATGTAACGAAATGGAAAATAAATCATATATTATATGCAAAAATAAATGTAAAATGCAGCATAATTGAAGAAAATTAATCTGAGCAGCTTGCTTTATCAACATAATATAAAAATCCTCGAAAATAAGTTAGTAAAATAAGTATGTTGAAGATTTCTATAATTTTACGTTGTTTAAAAACATGAATGTCGTTCACATCTAACTAACTTAGAGCAAAATTTAATCAAGTCTAGATTTGTATATAGACAGGTATTAATTTATATATTTATTTGCCGAAAAAATAAAACCGTCATATGTCGCTGTCAGAAATAACAGAGGCGTATCATTTCAATTAAAAGTTTTTCTTTTCACTTTAATATTACGATTTCAAGTAACGAAATAGAAAATAAATCATATATTATATGCAAAAATAAATGTAAAATGCAGCATAATTGAAGAAAATTAATCTGAGCAGCTTGCTTTATCAACATAATATAAAAATCCTCGAAAATAAGTTAGTAAAATAAGTATGTTGAAGATTTCTATAATTTTACGTTGTTTAAAAACATGAATGTCGTTCACATCTAACTAACTTAGAGCAAAATTTAATCATTTCTAGATTTGTATATAGACAGGTATTAATTTATATATTTATTTGCCGAAAAAATAAAACCGTCATATGTCGCTGTCAGAAATAACAGAGGCGTATCATTTCAATTAAAAGTTTTTCTTTTCACTTTAATATTACGATTTCATGTAACGAAATGGAAAATAAATCATATATTATATGCAAAAATAAATGTAAAATGCAGCATAATTGAAGAAAATTAATCTGAGCAGCTTGCTATATCAACATAATATAAAAATCCTCGAAAATAAGTTAGTAAAATAAGTATGTTGAAGATTTCTATAATTTTACGTTGTTTAAAAACATGAATGTCGTTCACATCTAACTAACTTAGAGCAAAATTTAATCAAGTCTAGATTTGTATATAGACAGGTATTAATTTATATATTTATTTGCCGAAAAAATAAAACCGTCATATGTCGCTGTCAGAAATAACAGAGGCGTATCATTTCAATTACAAGTTTTTCTTTTCACTGTAATATTACGATTTCAAGTAACGAAATAGAAAATAAATCATATATTATATGCAAAAATAAATGTAAAATTCAGCATAATTGAATAAAATTAATCTGAGCAGCTTGCTTTATCAACATAATATAAAAATCCTCGAAAATGAGTTAGTAAAATAAGTATGTTGAAGATTTCTATAATTTTACGTTGTTTAAAAACATGAATGTCGTTCACATCTAACTAACTTAGAGCAAAATTTAATCATTTCTAGATTTGTATATAGACAGGTATTAATTTATATATTTATTTGCCGAAAAAATAAAACCGTCATATGTCGCTGTCAGAAATAACAGAGGCGTATCATTTCAATTACAAGTTTTTCTTTTCACTTTAATATTACGATTTCAAGTAACGAAATGGAAAATAAATCATATATTATATGCAAAAATAAATGTAAAATTCAGCATAATTGAATAAAATTAATCTGAGCAGCTTGCTTTATCAACATAATATAAAAATCCTCGAAAATGAGTTAGTAAAATAAGTATGTTGAAGATTTCTATAATTTTACGTTGTTTAAAAACATGAATGTCGTTCACATCTAACTAACTTAGAGCAAAATTTAATCATTTCTAGATTTGTATATAAACAGGTATTAATTTATATATTTATTTGCCGAAAAAATAAAACCGTCATATGTCGCTGTCAGAAATAACAGAGGCGTATCATTTCAATTACAAGTTTTTCTTTTCACTTTAATATTATGATTTCATGTAACGAAATGGAAAATAAATCATATATTATATGCAAAAATAAATGTAAAATGCAGCATAATTGAATAAAATTAATCTGAGCAGCTTGCTTTATCAACATAATATAAAAATCCTCGAAAATGAGTTAGTAAAATAAGTATGTTGAAGATTTCTATAATTTTACGTTGTTTAAAAACATGAATGTCGTTCACATCTAACTAACTTAGAGCAAAATTTAATCATTTCTAGATTTGTATATAGACAGGTATTAATTTATATATTTATTTGCGGAAAAAGTAAAACCGTCATGTTACTGTCAGAAATAACAGAGGCGTATCATTTCAATTACAAGTTTTCCTGTTCACTTTAATATTACGATTTTATAAAAATTGATTTCATGGAACGAAATAGTAAATATATTATATCCAAAAATAAATATAAAATTCAGCATAAATGAATAAAATTAATCTGAGCAGCTTGCATGCGTCAACATAGTATAAAAATCCTCGAAAGTGAGTTAGTAAAATAAGTACGTTGAAGATGACGGTTTAATGATCGAAATGTACATTTAGTTTATACATTCGAGTGGTGTTCTGTACAAACATTGCATATAATTTCGCGTATATAATTTGGACATTGACGCCTACGTTATTTTGATGGTACCCAAATTGGCAATGGATTTTTTTTGGTGGAAAACAAGTAATATATATTCACAAATATAGAACTATTTATAAAACTAAAATTACAATGCGATATAATAAAATAAGTACATAATAAAATATATAAGGAACACGTATTGATCATAAATTAATAATGTACAAGAAATGTACAATCCTATCAATAAGACATTATATTCATAATTGAATTATGCATAACATATTAACAAAAATAAAATACTTAAGCCTCATTTTTTGATTTCAGCAATATTATATTTTTCAAATATGCTAAAAAAAATTAATTTGTGTAATTTAACAATTTGTGCAAGAATGGCTTTATCTTGTGCAACAGAAAATCGTATATGTCTAAATATACTAATATACCGATGGGAATGTTACAGAAGATTTAAACTATTTTAATATCATTTTTGCGGCCATTTAAACATTTTTCAGCATTTTTGACTTCCTCTACAATAAGACCATTTACAATATTCTTTTCTTTCTTAGTATTCGCTATAGGAAGAATAGTATCGGGTGATTGTTGTGTGGGCTCTTGATTAGTCTTTTCAAAATCGTCCAAAGCGTCCCTAGTTTCAAAATTGGTGGTAACAGTGCAACTATCATCTTTCGAACTAGGACATTCATTAGTTGCTGGACTAACAAGAAAATTACTGAACCAGCTGGAGACTGCACCTTTTGCGTGACTTAATGCTCCGCCTTAAAAAAATGTCGAATCAAAACAGTATTTTGTTGTTTAAATTTAAAAAGTGCGCGTTGTTACGTGATAAGATATGGGGCAAAAACGTTGCGAGCGACATCTTTTTTGAAAATGTTGCGTATAGTCTTATATTGTTGAATAGTGCACTCTCTCCGACTTTAATATAACTAAGTATAGTAATTATGGGTGATCAAATGTGGAAAAAACGTTATGTGCGCTTGATTTTATTTAAAATCATTTTAAATGGTTTTAAATGAAAACAAATACGTAGTTGCAAATACAACACATGAAACGTTTTGTCGCTGTAGAAAATGTTATAAAGTAATATCTCCAGTTTTGTATAATAAATAGTAAATTTAAGAACACAACCTCATAACTGACCATCAAATAAAAGTAAAAAATAAAACCATCATAATATATTGAATAGACAAAAAAAAATTTTGATCAATGTCTGTATTATTTAAAAAATGTCGTTTTTCCAGGGAGTGCTTCAATTTTGCGACTAAAAATCTAATTCTGTTAGAATTCTTACCAACGGCTTTGCTGGTAGTGGCAACAGCGCGGCCCGTTGTTGCCATAGCTTGATTAATCTTTCTGCCCCCCTCCGTATTACTCATTGTGCTATAAATCATAAAAAATATGGAAAAATTCAAAAACTATTCGACTAGACTAAATAAACGCGTGCGGTTTGAACAGAAAATGGACAACTCTGTCAGTTTAATTTAAAGAAATAAATATATTTAGCCTTAAACTAAAGCGATTTTCCATGTTTATATAACAAATTTGGTTGTTAGAAAAAAAAACATTATATACTTAAAATAATATAAAAGTAAAGCGTAAAAAGCGATTAATTAACACACCTTTTTTTTCATAATTTGTATACTAGCCGGTTAGTTAAATTATAATTATTAGAAAGGCGGTGAGAAATAAAATAATTATAATTATTAGAAAAGCTGCGAGAAATCAAAATTAACTGCACGTACGAAAATGTAACCGAAAAGAGAACGTGTGTGCGTATTAAATGTGCAAACGGTGCTTTAATCTGTGGACGTACTGTGACAGCCGCAACTTCATGTCGGAGACAGACAGTTGGCCGGCGAAAGGGTGACCCGGGCTCACATCCAAGATGGCGGGCGAATCCGCGCTGCTCCACATCTTGTAATTGTACGAATCTTTCCACGCAGACATATACGTACTGTTGAAATTCTCTATTTCCCTGTTTCCGTCTGGAAATTGAGAATTTCTTTTGAACAGCGTTCGTAATATGATACAATACCCGTAAATAAGCGTATCGTAATCAGCGATTTCTTATAAAATCGAAATCATTTTCAGCTAATCATAAGTTTGAAATAAAAAAACAACAGAAGGTTTACATCAATAAATAATTTATAGTAAATTTTTTTTTTAAAAGCTTTTATTAAAATATTCTAAAAAGGAAAAAAGACTGCCTTAAAAGAATTCCTTCATTTGACTATAAATTCTCTATTTCCCCATTTCCTTCTGGAAATTGAAAATTTCTTTTAACGGTTTTCGTAATATGATAATTACGAGTAGAAAAATGTATCTTAATGAGTGATTTCTTATAAAATTTCTCATTTTTTCCTTTTTAATACATTTTAATAAACGCTTAAAAAAAAATTACTATAAATTATTGTATGCTTTTAAGTCTTCGATAATTTTGATAATTTAATGATCGATTAATTAAAAACTTGTCGAGATAAGCAACAATATGTCAAAAATAGCTTACAAGACATCACCCTAACTAACAATTGAAATTAAATAAAAACTTATAAAATCGAACGGGAATATTAAAATCATATTCCAGCGAATTATTTCACCTTGGAGTTGCGAAGTCCTAAGTAAGCACAGCAAATATATTTTAAATTGTGTTCGAATCCATTCGTCTCCACCTTCGAAACCAACACCATCGAGGAACACGTCATGTCTCTCGTCCGACACGTGTCGAACGATATAATCAGCAAATCGGAGATCCTCTGTGGTTAGATGCAACTGCTTCCTTACATCGGCATCTTGATGACATTCAATTCGACCTAGAACGTATGAAGGAGTTTAGAAGATCTTCGGATGGAGTGATGCCATAAGCGAAAGTACCGGACTCAATATCAACGAGGACATCGTACAATTGACGTTTCTGCTTGAAGAGAACGTTGGTGGCCCCCACAATATAGCCTCGTACGTTCAAATCGGTCATTAGATCCATATACGAAAGGGAAAGATACGGTAAACATAAATAGCCTTGTTTAAATATTGGCAGTGGAAAGCCACATTGATCTAAAAGAAATTGAAATACTGTAGACGGGTAACAGTTAACAGTATCAATAACTGTTGTATCAATTTTCCATAAAAAGGTATATCGGTAGAGACACCCTTAAATTATGACGTGATTTGAACAAATTTTAAGTATTTGAAAAAATAGTTTTACACTTTTCAATTGATAAAATAATTTTACATATTCGAACAAATTAGTATTTTTTTAAATGTGAACAAATTTTTTTCCAAAAAAAAATTTACATTTCGAAAAAAAGTTGTTTAGCTTTCTGTTATATTAGTTCGAATTTTTGATGTTTGTTGAAATAAATTAATATATGCAACTGTTAATGTTCCTATTTATTACATTTTTTTGTAATAAACGACTAAGAACACAAAGGAGTACACAATCCATACAAAAAATGAAAGGAAATAATTTTCTTCAATTCTATTAAGAAAAATGAACCTCTTCGTGGTAATTTTTAAATATCTCAAGAACCGCTGAAGGTAATCGAAAAAATTTCACTACCCCTCTTGCATTAAAAATCGAAACTTTTAAGCCCTATTATCCGATCTCGTATTTTCAAAAATATTCCAATCAATTAGGTAGGCAATTACCTGACTTGATTAGCGCCAAAGCCGCCATATTATTCGCCACCATATTGTACTCCATCATGGCATCGGTACTATTATCCCTCCTCAAACCATCTCCGATATCTTGCTTGCTCAGTTCGCCATCCGTAGCTTCCGACACTTCCGTACCGATCTCTTTATCTAAGCAACAGTCCAACGGTTTCATACGATCATATTCCAACGTTGCATCGGCACAGTGCTGTCCGTCATCTGTCACTGGAACAGTGGCGTCACCGGTACAAGAAACTTCGTCCGTTGACGCGTGAGGATTGTCCGGAATGGAATGCATATTGTCATTGTTATCGCCACTGGCAAAGTTCCGGTGTGCGCTAACCGTATTAGTGTTGTAGGTGAAATGGGCTTTGTTTGCGTGCCGAGGACTAGAATCGGGCGTCGCATCGTCGTCGGAGTAATTGGGCATCGGTGACATTGGTCGAGATAATCTGGGACAATTTAGAAATGTATTTTTGAAAGATATCAGATCTAGTAACTTGAATATACTATAATATACAATAACAATAACTCGCAATATAGGTATAAGAGTTTAATCAACTGCGAGAATTCTTAAACTATTAAACTTTGAAGTCTAGTTAATTTGCAAAGTAATTTTCGTTGAAAATTTTCACAAACACCGCAACAACCCTAATTATACATTACTCAATGACCAATTAGACTCAATCTCCTCCCTATTAAGCAATATTATCTGTAGGTAGATTGTTTATATAGAATTAAGTGTTCTGTAATTAGTTTTTCATTTCTTGATAATGCTTAATAATACGAAAGTATAGTTAGTTAAAGAGTCCGCAATCCTAAAGATTGGTTGGAAACAGCACGCCATGCCGATCTATCCTGAGCTAAGCCCTTCATCTCCCTATAGCTATTCATCTCAACGTCTTCAACTATCTGACTCACATACTCCAATCTAGGCCTACCTACCCCTCTCTTTCCCTCCACTCTACCTTCTATGATCAATTGCATAATCCCCCCATGCCTAAGAATATGCCCTACTAATCTGTCTCTCCTACGCTGTAACACTCTCCAGATACTTCTCTTCTCCCCTACTAACTCTAGTACAGCTTCATTTGTTACTTTATCTTCCCAACCAATCCTCATCATCCTCCTATAACACCACATTTCAAGTGCTTCTAATCTACGCTTCTCTTCCTTTCCTATAGTCCACGCCTCACACCCGTACAGTGCTACACTCCAAACATATACCTTCAGTAATCTTTTTCTAATACCCAAGTCAATATTTGATCTTAAAATCTGTTCTTTTTCTACGAATGCCTTCCTACCCTGTGCTATCCTACACTTTATATCTACCTTGCTTCGATTATCTTTCGTGATTCTACTGCCTAAATAACAAAAATCTGACACTTCTTCGATTCTATTATCTCCTATTGTGATCCTCATTTTTCTACTGCATTCCTTTTTGTCACACCTCATCACTTTAGTTTTACCTATATTTATTTTCATGTTAAAATCCCTAGTCAATACTGCCTGCATACCATTCAATACCCTTTCTAAATTCTTTTCGCTTTCTTCCAATATAGCTATATCGTCGGCGAATCTCAGCATATATATTTTCTCTCCCTGTACATTCACACCTACACTATACTCTTCTTTTACTTTGTTTATTGCATCTTCTATATATAGATTAAATAATAACGGTGAGAGTGTACATCCTTGCCGGACTCCCTTCCCTATTTTTGCTACCTCTTCTTCCCCCTCAATTCTAACTAAGGCAGTTTGGTGTTTATATAAATTAAAAATTATACGAAAGTATAGTCGAATAAATACTCGTCTTTAACCGTGATATAAAACATTGTATTTTTATTTCTTTTCCCATATTTAAATAATTTTTGACACGATTTAGGAATATAGAATATCACCCAAATACCGTAACAAGCATTAAGTAGCTAGATAGTATATCAATCACGATTCGAAACACAGGTATTTTATTTAGTTTTATCTTGTGCTACTGAAGATGGGCGCATAGCGCTTGAAATGTACATCTAGCTACTTAATGTTTGTTACGGTATTTGGATGATATTCTATATTATAATTTAACACCGTAGTGATAATTTTTAAAACGATTTAGGAAATTAGATTAGTACCTAATTGAGGCAGACTCGTCCAGACCCGATTCAATCATACCAGGATGTAAAGAGAGCAACGTTAAAATAGTAGTGCATAGAGGATGAACTGGAGACTTATAAAACACTACACGTTTTTCCAATAATAACAGCTTAAACAATAGTACGGCTTTGTGTTTCCACTGTAATATAAAATCGCGCGCTGATAATCCTAAAAGAAAATGCCACAACGGAAATATAATAAAAAGTTGTATAGAATATCACCCAAAATGCCGCAACCCAAAGCATTGATTTGCTAGTTGCGCATTTCGAAGGCTATGTCCCTATCTTCAGTAGCACAAGATTTAAAAAACTAAATAAAATACCTGTCTGTCACTAATCGTGATTGCTATACAATTGAACAAAGAAGTCTCTCAAAATATGACATATAATATGATCTATAAATCTTTTGAACAATACAAATTAACGATTAACGAAACTAACAAGTAACAACAATAAATAATGGGTAGTCAAACTTAAAATAACCAAAAATTAAATTAAAAATAGTCTTTATTAAATAAATTAAATAGACAAGATGAAATTGGGCCTGAATGTAAATTCATTAAATTTGATTTTGATTTATACTTTCATAAGCGTTTAACTCGGAATAATTCAAAATACATTTAAGCAATTTAAGTGAACTAATTTCAATAGGATGATCCAAAATGTATATGCTCGGCTACAGCACTTTTATCCTTTTTATTTAATCTGAAATGAGCTAAATGTTCATTAAATCTAGTTTCAATAGGTCTACGTGTTTGTCTTCTATGTATATACTTTAGTTAGGACAACTAGAACAAGATATTTTACAAATACCCGATTTTTTATTCAAATTAATAAAATCTTTGGGATTTCCTAGAAAATTAGAGCTAGACTATTTAGAAGTATTATGTGCTATTTTAAAATTATATTTATCTATAATAATATCTAAAGCACGTGCAATAATATGATCAAAAGGTAATTTGATATTCTATCATCTCACAATTAGTGACAGAGGTATTTTATTTAGTTTTTATCTTGTGCTACTGGAGATGGGGGCATAGCCTTCGAAATGCGCATTTAATGCTGAGTAATGGTATTTGGTGGGAGATATTCTATTCAATTATTTAACACCATCGTGAGAATTTAATAAAAAATAAATAAAAAGCATCGCGCGTATTAACGAATGCTTACCAACGAACGATTGAGCCGGCGATTCATTTTGCAATAGAACGGAATTCAAATGGTGATACGTATCTTCTAACAGAGACACTTTACTAAAATCGCCCTCGTCGAAATATGCGTGAGTAATCAGGGCCATTTTCACTTGAATGTGTCCGTAATATGGAATTTTGCTCAATACGCATACTGATTTTTGTACCGTTCCTCTTGTAATATCCGCGGTGACATTTTTCAATTTCTATAACAAAATATATATGACATCACTATAAAATATCGGTACGATTCTGGCCGAGAATAGCCGAATGGGGATGATGATTTAGTGCGTGTTCCTCGCGATACTTTGCGTTTATTAAGTTGCCTACTCTCAAGTTGTCAGACTTTCGATGCATCAAGAAGCTGACCTATGGATCCTAGGTCAGGTCTTTAATACCCATTATTAAGACTTACTGTGACATATGGATATTTTTTAAATTTTACTTAATTTAATATTTATCGATTATGTAGCTAGAATAATTTAATCAATTGCAATATTTGTTTTAGATTTTTGTCGTGTAGTTTCAGTTGCCTATATTTATGCATTTTCCGTATGCGGCCAGAATCGTACCGAAATATGTGCAATAACTCAAAAGACAACTCACTTCTATAGGAATTTGTCGAAAACACGAGATACCGTAAATAGTGTGACGCGGCTTCGTTAGACTAGGTAGATGAAAATAAACGGTATCGTGATCGTAATTATGGGAGCCATCTGGTAATGCTAATGTTGGTAAGTATTTCCAGCCTGGGGGGCATTCATTTGGGGCGCCTGGTACCAACGGAGGAAACGAATACTCCACCTAAACGGAGGAATATCGATAAAACGTTGCAAGTGAAAGAATTATCTAGTCATTATTACCTGACAACCTTTTTTATGGTGGAAACCGATTACCAAAACATACAATACCGGCCCACCAGTATCACTCATCGTTATCTAACGTTCGAACATTTATAAATATATTAAAAATCACTGGAATTATTACATTTTACTTGGGCGATTAATTAAATGCCACCTTAGTACTTTAATTACAAATAGCTGGACTAGTCTTAACTTAGTCACGCATACTTATAGTCAATTTTATTCGCTTCGAATGTACCTTGGCTCTCGGGTTGCTACTTCGAAATTCGATGTTTGGTGTATTTGAGCTAACAGCATTTGAATTGTATTGTATAATATTGTTAAAAAGTATTGTTGTTTTTATAATTTTAAATGCTTATTCTGTTTTTTCCTTATTTCGAATTATTTTAAGAATTAAAAATTAAAGTTTTTTGCTGCAACCTTTTATTAATATCTTCTATATTTATAGTATTTACATTTTATATTGTTTTTGTAGAATGTATCGTTTTATTTGACCCACATATTTGTTATAATGTCTCCTGAAGTGATTATTGTAATATTTTTTGTCATTAATGTTTTATAATCTATTGTATATTTATAATTGTGCAATGAAACTAATGCCGAAAAAGTATAAAAGTAATATTTTGAATTTGCCGCGGATATATTTATTTATTTATAGAAGTAGCAAGTGAGAGACGATTGGTTCCGAAGTACCTTCGAAGTGAACGATAACCTTTATCTTATTTTTATATAAACGAAACAAGGATGCATGACAGTAGTCACTGTCAAATACTGTCATAATATCAGAATAGTGACGTGTGTTTATAAAAGTTATAAATCAATAACGTACTCTCCTACCATAATATTTACACCGGCTTCACAATAGGTAACAAATTAAGGACAGCTATATTGCGTTTCTTTCCAGCAATGGCAGGAAGATCAAATAAATTCTTCAGCAATCCGTATCAAGATTATTCTCCAACATTTGCAACAACAGTTGAGCAAAATGATGTACTTACACGATGCACAATGTTGTTCAAAAATAAACGTGTACATTTCGCCTATTTTAGTTAAAATCAGATTCTATTATTGTACAAAGTATTTCTGATAAATGGCGCAATTTTATGGAGCGCGCCAAAGATTCATATAATCGAGACTACACTGTGTATACTGGAAATATTGGAATAGCATTGGTGAAATTGTTGAAAAGTCCGTATGAACCGGAAGTTCTACAGGCATGTATTTCCGAATGAATAAGTTTGTTGGTATTTAAGAATCGAATCGTATTAATGTTTAGTGCGCACGTTTGTGTACTTGGTACGATTCTGGCTGATAGTAGCCGGAGATAGGTAAAAGAGGATAAATATAGGCAACTAAAACTGCACAATGAAAACCTAGTTTACATATAAAAGTTTCATTTGAATTAAATATTCTCGCCCCACAATTGATAAAATATGAAATTAAGTGAAGTCTAAAAAAGATCCATATGTCAAAGTAGATCTTAATAATAGGTATTAAAGAGCTGAACTAGGATTTATTGTTGCATTCAAATTCTGACTGATTCTAAAACGCATTGAGAGTAGGCAACTTAATAAGCGCTACTCTATCGCGGAACAAGCATTAACTTTTAAAATTATGACTACAGTTTAATAATTGTATAGAATATCACTCACCAAATACCGTAATTCAAAGCATTAAATAGCTAGATGCGCATTTCGAAGGCTATACTCCCCGTACCAGTAGCACTAAATAAAATACAAAAAATATTTTTTTTCTTGAAATTAATATATAAAATTAGTGACAAGAGGTATTTTATTTTATTTTTTCGTGTGCTATTGAAGATAATCTGTTATTCTCAGCCAGAATCGTACCAAAACTTATTTAAATTAGGAAATTAAACAAATAGTATTGACGGCAAAGTACAAGCGTAGAGACTGTACTTTTTTGTGCGGTGATGCCGGGCCTATGGCCATTGGTGCCGTGGTTACACATAGACAGGGCGATCTCGCCACTAGCGAAGGTCTCGTAAAAGATCTCTTAGATTTAAAGACAGACGCGATAAATATAAAATCGAGTCTGCCGAATGAATACTTGTACGGCCGAGCTGGTTATCTATTTGCTCTATTATGGGTGAATAAAAATATTGATCCTGCTCCAATACCGGATCAGGTAATTCGACAGGTAGGTAAAAAGCGATTTGAGTACAATGCTGGCTGAAAATAGCCGGAAAATAAATATAGGCAACTGAAACTACACGATAAAAACCTTGGGGTTGCCCTGAAATTTTTTTTTCAATTAATTTAAATATTCTCGCTACGTAATTGATCAAATATTAAATTGAAAAACTATCCATATGTCAAAGTAAGTCTTAATAGTAGGTATTGAAGACCTGACCTAAGATACATAGGTCAGCTGATTGATACATCGAAAATATGACAACCTAAATACCCCTTGAGGGTAGGCAAATTCGTAAACACACCTGTATCACGCGGAACATAGACTAAATCATTATTCCTATTCAGCTATTCTCAGCCAGAATCATACCGCAATTTGTTCTATTGAGGGTTTTATATATATATATATATTTGTAATGGTAGATTATTGGAGCGATTTTCACGAGTGGCATAAACCTTGCCAAACGTACCAAGGCCCCGTGCCCATTGATGTACGAATGGTACGAAACGTACTATTTGGGTGCCGCTCACGGAATTACAGGAATCCTATATCTACTTTTACAAGTACCGCAATATATAAAGCCAGATGAAATGAATAAATTGATTCGACCTACAATCGACCATATGGCAACATTAAAGTAACTTCTTTCGCTCAATAAAAATTGTACTCAAAGGAGCACTTACATTGTATAGAATACCCAAATACCGTAACACAAAATAGCTAGATGCGCGTTTCGAAGGCTATACCCCCATCTTCAGTAGTATATATATATATATATATACTATATTATTTTATAATGGGATATTGTTTTATATTTATTTGTACACGCATGTACTGAATATGGGGCCATAGCCTTCGAAATGCGCATTTAGCTATTAAATGATTTTAGTTACGGTATTTGGGTAATATTCTATACTATTATTTAACATCGTAATGATAATTTTAAAGTAGCACTTACGTATTTATTAGGTTTCGAAGCGGCAATTTCCCCGCTGATTTAGGAGACAAAGATGATAGTTTCGTGCAGTGGTGTCACGGTGCTCCGGGATTCTTGTACTTATTTTCACAGGCTGCGAAAGTAGACGTATTATTTAATTTGTAATATTGTCGCGCTCAAAGTATCGTAATTCTAGGTGTTTAATCATCGACCGTACATGAACATTGCATTAAAATGCGGCGATGTGATTTGGGAACGCGGTTTATTGGCGAAAGGGTACAGTTTATGCCACGGCGTTGCCGGAAATGCGTACTGTTTTCTAGAGTTGTATCAACAGACAAAAGTATTTGTTTAAATGTGAACAGTGCCTATACAAAATATTACTAACTATCTATTTATTAGGATGATAAACACTTGCATAGGGCGGTTAAGTTTGCGGAATGGTGCGTCGATTATAATCCGAGTCACGAATTGCATCGACCGGATCGACCACTCTCTTTATACGAAGGAATCGCTGGACCTATGTATCTTCTACTCGATATTCTGAAACCAATGGAAGCTAAATTTCCAGGATATACTCTTTAGTTGTTATATTTACGAAGATACAAATAAAATTTATAATATATCATTTATTTTATTCATCGGGCCTTTCGACAATTTAATAATCCAGTTATGATTGTCGCGAGAAATTCACATAATCGATTTTTGAAAATTGATTAGACAATAACTCGAATTCTCTTTTTTTATTATCACAACGGTGCAATTTATTTGCATTTGTTATAAATGTGAAGACTATCGCATTGTACGGCTGTGAGGTGTGGATAACAGGAAAGGAAGATACACGTAAAGATGAAAATGTAATAGTATAGAATATCACCCAAATACCGTAACAAGCATTAAGTAGCTAGATGCGTATTTTGAAGACTATGCCCCCATCTTCAGTAGCACAATACAAACGCGTTGTTTATGTTCGTCCGAGAAATCTTTATGTTTACATTTAAACAAAAAAAATATTAAAAAAATTATCACTACGGCGTTAAATAATAGTATAGAATATCACCCAAATACCGTAACTCAAAGCATTAAATAGCTAAATGCGCATTTCGAAGGCTATGCCCCCATCTTCAGTAGCACAAGATAAAAACTAAATAAAATACCTCTGCTATACAATTGAATAGCAATCACTAATCTTTATCGAACATCGTCTGCGAGCTATCACGATGAAAACAAAAGAAATGGCAAGCCACTAATCAACTGAATAGATGCAGATAAGCAGGATTTGATAGATGTCAAAGATTTCAATACAACCACAATTTATATATCGCCGTCAGAGTGCAGCACTACCCAGCCTATGACATTTGTGGAAATGTGATTCCCCTCTGATTATACATTGTCATTTGGTTCGACACACGTGACATATGTCATGAGAATTGCAGTCAAAATAAAAATATTTATGTTTACAATTCGCTAATAACATTAACAAAGTATCAACATGAAAAATACTGGACGAAATAGGAACGCAATGGCGTACAAAGGGGATCGTTTCTTTCCAAATAAATACCACGATTACACAATCGAAGCCGCTACTGACCTAATACAAGACAACAAAGTAATTGTACAATCAATGTTACTTCCGATAATTTCAAATCTATTATTTCAGCCTAAAGAAGATTCTACGCTCGGGCAAACGTTACCGCAACGATGGCAATCGTTCAAAGAATCGGTCCGAGCGAACGCCAGGGATCGGGACTATACAGTTTATACCGGAAATACGGGACTCGCTATGGTTAAGCTATTAAAAAGTCCTCATGATCCAGAAACATTGGAGGTGACAACGTGAAATTTAATAATCGGACTATTATATAGCGTTGCAAATTTGGTTGTAGGAAGTGAAGCAAATGTTGAAGTCGGTCAAGTTGAAAAATCGCGATTACACGTTCCTTTGCGGGGACGCGGGGCCTCTTTCGATTGGTTCGGTGGTGGCCTATCGCCAGGGGGACGTCGTCACATGTCAGGACTTTATCAAGGATCTGGCGTCTTTAATAAATGAAGTGCTGGACATCCGATCCAGACTACCGAATGAATATCTATATGGCAGAGCGGGCTATTTATACGCGTTACTTTACGCAAATAAACATATAAATCCACCGCCGATTCCTGATGAACTTATAAGACAAGTTAGTTACATTTGTCCTCAATCCTAAGGATTGGAAACAGCACGCCATCTGTCGATCTATCTTGAGCACTCCTTCATCTCCCTATAGCTATTCATCCCACACGTCCTCCACTATCTGACCCACATAGTCCAACCTTGCTTTCCTTCTATAACTAATTGCATAATACCCCCATGTCTAAGAATGTGACCCACTAGTCTATCTCTCCTACGCTGTAATACTCTCCAAATACTTCTCTTCTCTCCCACTAACTTAGTATGGTTGCATTTGTTATTTTATCTTCCCAACCAATCCTCATCATCCTCCTATTGCACCACATTTCGAATGCTTCTATTCTACGTTTCTCTGAATTATTAAAATACGGTTTTCTTATTGTAATTATTTGTGAATATTCCAAGATGTCACAAACTTTTTTTTTTCGTAAGAAAATAACATTGAAAATTAGAACATGAGAAGTTCAGTTTAAAATATTTCTTAATGCAATTTCATACATATGAATAAACTCGACTTTGGAAATATTCTTCTCAAAATCACTTGCAGATTCTAAATTTATGGATCAAATTCTACTAGAATATGTCACAACAAAGCTTAAAAAATCTGAAAATTATGCCAAAATATTGTCCACCTTCATATAAAAATTTCAATTGAATATCACTTAACATATCACGCACGAATATACGTATTCAATCAATTATTAGGTAAGATAAATATTCAATCATTTTAATATTTTTGGATAATAAACAATTCTGAGTTAAAAAAAAAATGTATCGAATACTAAAAAATCAAAAATGAAAAATATAAGTCTTCTGATATTATTGCAATTTGCCTTTAAAAACAATTCTTTGAACAAACGTTTCCACATTATGGCATTGAAGTAATACTGAGAATTATTCATTTAAACAATAATCAAAAAAAAAACTTCAACGATATCATAAGTATTTCTAAGGTTCGTTGTTCTGGAAAGATTATAGCTAATTAATGTAAAAATTTAAGCGTGTAACTAATCCTCTAACTTATATAAGATTTCCACTAATCAAAGAATATCCTCCTTTTCTACGAATGCCTCCCTAACCCGTGCTATCCAACATTTTATATCTACCTTACTTCGGTTATCCTTCCTAAATAAGAAAAGTTTGTCACTTCTATTCGATCATCTCTTATTCTAATCCTGATCTTTCGGTTGCATTCCTTCTTGTCACACCTCATCACTTTGGTCTTGCCTATATTCACTTTCATGTTATATATACGCGGCATTTCGTTTAATTTATGTAAGGTCATCGAGGCGATTTTAAACAGCGGCAAATCACTGGCGAGAAGTTGCCAGTCCCCATGTCCGTTGATGTACGAATGGCATTTAAAATATTATTTGGGCGCGGCTCACGGAATTGCCGGAATATTATACCTGTTGTTGTTAGTGCCCGAGTACTTGACCGACGAAGAGTTGAACACTTTAATTCGGCCAACCATCGGCCATTTGGAAAGCCAACAGTAAGCGAATATATGATTTGGGTTGTAGATTTTTCCGTTATGTTGTGATATTGCATATTAGGGAAGAGAAATAAAATTATATCACAGTTGAAAACGAGGATTTATTCGACTATAGTTTCGCTTATTAAGCATTATCGAGAAATGAATAACGAATTACAGAACTGGAAATAGTTCTGCATGTTTAATAGATTCATACATTCCAGATTGTTTAAATACTACTAATTAACTAATTCGAACTTTACTAACCATGTTTTAGAATCTTACCATAATTTTTCTAGTGTAAATAATTTAACAATTTTACATGTTTGTTCAGTCTTAAATTAAATTTGCTCGAATCACGAGAAATTCACAAACACCGTAAAAACCCTAATTTTAATTTACGCAATGACCAATTAGACCAAATCTCCCCATTATTCGATATTATCTACAGGAAGATTGTTTATATATAAATAAGTTTTCTGTAATTGGTTTTTCATTTCTTGATAATGCTTAATAAGCGAAACTATAGTCGAATAAATCCTCGTTTTTAACCGGGATATAAAACATTGTATTTTTATTTCTCTACCCCGAATTTATTATTATTATCAACCATTTGGTTGAATTTGGAAAGAAATGATTTGCTGTAGTCGGCTATCTAAAAACGAGTGTATTATTACTTAACGCTAGTTGTCAAGATGCATTTTCAATTATTTATTTTACATTCCACTAGGTTTCCCACTGGTAATTTCCCCTCTTCCATAAATAACGACAGCGACAAATATGTGCAGTGGTGCCACGGAGCGCCCGGTTTCGTTTATTTATTCTCACAGGCCGCGAAGGTTTATATCTAATTGTCGTTAATTACTTCTAGTTCAAATAAAAATGAAACCAACCTCGTTTTAGGTCTTCAATCATCCTCCGTACAGGGATATAGCGCTGAAATGTGGCGACGTTATTTGGGAACGTGGACTGCTGTCGAAAGGTTACAGTTTGTGCCATGGCGTCGCCGGAAATGCGTACTGTTTTCTAGAATTATATCAGCAAACTCAAGTACGTTATTATTGCAGGCACTCACATCTTTCGCACAAACATTTGGCAGGAAATTCGACTGTTTTTTAGAACTAGTTTGTAGAAATATTTATGGTAATCATTAGGTATATTCGTGCCATAATGCCAGTTATTTTTATAGTCAATAATTTGTACATTTCTACGGGCGTTATGGGATATCTAAATTTCTCATAGCTGGAGAGTGGACGATAAAAAAACGTGTACATTTTGATTAATTTGTTACATTTTCGTGCACTTTAAAACCCATAACGTTCCCAATTATTTTCCACTCGTCTTTGTATGGAGCGTAGTCATTTGTAAACGATTTATGATACTTTAAAATATTTACCAGCAAATGTTAGTACCTATTAAAAGTTATACAATAGTCAAAGTAGTTTTCAATAAATCGTTAGTTGACCGATAAACTCGATTGAGTAGATTTCGGAAAAATTATTTGTTTTTTCACTAAGTGAAACATTTTAATAGAATCGCCGAGAATAGTCAAAATAAAATGGTTAAATCACATTATCTCCAATGATGAATTTAAAGTACTTAACAGAGTTTTCTTGTCAACAGACGATACGATTCTATCATACAATTCGAGCACGTATTCAACATACCATCAAAGCCAGAAAACTGGTTATTACCAAAAACTCGTATTAAATAAGTAATCAAACTTGAAATGTAGAGTGCGGCTGTTTCGAATGAATACCAATAATGCGATGTACGAAATAACGACGGTGTTTTTTTAAATTTTCGTAGGATCCCAAGCACTTGTATAGAGCGATTAAGTTCGCGGAATGGTGTGACGGTTCGGATGTGCATCAAAAACATTTGCCAGATCGGCCAATATCGCTGTACGAAGGGATCGCTGGGCCCATGTACCTCATGCTCGATATTCAAAATCCCATGGAAGCCAAATTTCCCGGTTTTTCGCTATAAATATACTTGTATTATTAATATTTACCGCCATTATTCCACGTTAGATGTAATTTGAACAAAAGATAACAGCAAACACAGTTCGTTTTCCTCCAAAACCTTACACAAACATATTCAACAATGCACAATTCATAATTTAATGTAATAAATCATTTTAATCAACTAATACTTTCATTTAACATCTATTATATGGTTTTATATAATCTTATATACAAATTGGCTAGGTATTTAGCGCTAGTGAGATAACACACAATGATTGAGAAACATAGTTAAAAATCTATATATAACACATAAATAATATGATAAAATCTGTTTACACCCAATTATAAAGTAATCGGAGGTAATATATCTCTGTCATATTTACGAGGAGTAATATAATTTCACAATATACAAAATTCAAGCGAAAACAAACTGGAAAAATTGATGTCTTTCTAAACCGCAACAATACACACCTATCTCAGGATAACACTATATATTGTTAGATAAATAATTATGCAAGCGAAAAATAGATATCCCTCATTTTATGATATGTAAAAATACAAGTTACAAATATTACGTACATATATACAATTTTTCAATTTCGTTTGAAATTTGATATAATATACTTCCTATGTTTCATTTAACTGCCTAACTGACTTAGAACTGTAGTCTCGTCTTTCTGGAAAAATCACGATACCAGATGCGAGATTTCTCCTATGAAATCATTCTGCAGTATCGATATATATATATATATATACATATATGTAAATAAGAATTTTCATAATTCGTCAAGTGCATAACAAATATTCGTATTAAAAAAATTAAAGAGGATGTTGCAGTTAATACAGCATATGCAAATTAATGTAAGTTTATCGTAACTATTATAGGTAGCGTGATGAAATTGAAATTTCCTACAAATATAGATGAATATAATATAAAATTTCAATCGCTCTTTTTGTTTTAATGCCAAAATTTCTATTTTCAACAATCTCGTAACAAGAGGTATTTACAAACAAGTTCATCAGCAAAAAAACAACAACAAAAAAGCATTCTTTGCAAAGATTACTCTAAACTTGTACAAAATTCCATCGCGATACTTCAATATTTGGAAATTACGGCGAAGTTACAAAATTTTGCATGTATTGTTTTACTTACTATGTATCCCTTTAAAAACCGAAAGCTCCCATTTAAATTTTTATAATAGTTTGGGGGGCAAGAAGCGAAGTCAAAGTGTACTTCGAATACAAATAAATATGGCACATATTCGACAGAGGTTACTGCAGAATTCGCGACGAAAAGACTATTATTTAAAAGGCACTCCTTCAGGTCCGGACTCTCGTCACCGTAATTATAATCGTTAAATATAAATTCACCAGCAAATATACAAAATATGATTCGTATGTACATACAAGCGATGGGCCGCTTTCGTAGGCAACAATTCCATCACGAGTGGTCGGTAATTTTTATTTTTTAATTCATTAAAAAAAAATCAATATAGTACGGATTAGGAGTGCTATAGCACAGTCTTAATTGACATTCATTTTAAATAAAATAACACACAGCACTTACCCCCGAAACAATACGCATATTTTAATTTGAGCATTAATTGACAATTAATAATTTTTGAAATATACCATATATATAAACAAAATTTCGATGTATGAATATGCGTTAAGATTGTTTAGGCCGGCCAGTGCTGTGTAAATTTTAAATGGAGGTTACCGCACAAAAATATATGAAATCTACTAATTGGAGACCAAGCATCTCTGCGCATGCGCACCAACTCATCGACATTGTTAGTACTTTTATAAAACATCACCCAAAAACCGTAACACAAAGCATTTATTAGCTAATAATATATATTCCCAATCGCTCTTTTTGTTTTGAAGCCAAAATTTCTATTTTCAATAATCTCGTAACAAAATTTCTATTTTCAACAATCTCGTAACAAGAAGTATTTACAAATAAATTCGTCAGCAAAAAGTATTCTGTACATACATTTTGTACAAAATTTCATCACGATACTTTCTTTAATATTTAGAACAGGAAATTACGACGAAGATACATTTTTTTTTGCAAAAAAAAAACACAAAAGTTATTAGCTAATAAATGCGCTGTGTTACGGTTTTTGGGTGATGTTTTATACAATTATTTAACGCCGTAGTGACGGTTTTACAATTGTCAGTTCTCTCACAAATTAAATACAATATTATGAATGAATCGAACTAATTTCTCTTTCCCTAAATTCAAATCCACCTTAAATTCAAAGTCACCCACGCTTATTACCACGAAGCGATTAAATTCAGAGAGGTGATGCGACGTCACGTTGTCAGATATAACTCGTATGCGCATCGTACATCTTCACAGTCGGCGGTATAAATTATAAAATTATTTAGATCATCGACGATTGAATTTTTACAAGTCTTATAAATGATTCGTGTATTTTTATGCAAAGTAATTTGGATAAATATCGAATATTTCCATCACCTTTCTGCATATAATCGTCCGTATTTATATGTTAAATAGGGGTTACCTCATCACAAGAAACCCGCATATGATAATGTCCTCACTGTCCGTTGACAGTATCTTAGCGCACAGATCGACGATATCGCGATTCATCACTCGACCTTCTGCTGACAGTAGAGCTCTTTGAGTGTCTTTAGCTCGTCGATTAGGGCTTTATTTTGGTTTTCAAGTACGGCGACCCGATTTTCCAGGCACTTAATGTATTCTTTCTTTTTACGGCGGCACTCTCGTGCCGCTTCACGGTTTTTGAGTAGACGTAACTGTTTGCGGGATTCGCCGTCACCACCACCGCTCCCCCCACCACTACTTAAACTACCGGACTGGGCCACCACTACAAAGAAATATCGATTTATCAAAATAGCTTCTAGGAAAATCGAAATCTCAATGATATCGGCACCATAGACATATTTGCCAACGTATGTTTCAATTTTTAGATTTTTAGTACTTTTCGCGCAATTTCTCGCTAAACATACCCTAACTTGTTTTTACTGTTTAAATAGAAAATAAAAAAAATTCAACAGACAGATGTAAAGAATATTTGTTAGGCCAATGAATTTCATCATTCAAACAAATGTTAGTTTGTCATGTCATACCTGGCACGAAAAATTCTTGACCCTGAGCATATTGAACGATAGCGCCACTGGCACCAGAATTGGTCATAGTCAGTGTATGAATACCCTGTCCACCTTCGCCGCTACTGATCTGTATAGCACCGGCTGGAATAACTGCAAGAATAAACAAATTAATTCACGGCGATGCGATTTCGAATATAATTTTTAAAAAATCTTGTTTTATATACTGCTTTTCTAACACTATACGAAAATAGCACAATAATATTAAAACATGCAATTAAATATATATATTTATTATTATTAAACATGCATAAAATGGGTAATATAATGGTGAGAATCGATTAATACGTTTATTAAATAATACCCCTGCTTCAACCGTTTTATCGTATATTAGTTTTTAATATTGTGCCGAATCAACGCGAATTTTGATATAATTGCTAAAAACACGGAACCAATAAAATGTGTGCCATACAAAATAAAAGTTAGAATAACCGTTAACACGTCATAATTAATACGTTAATAATTGAATTTATCGTTGAAAATGAACGTGGTCAGTATGATTAAAACAAAAGAAATTTCCCGAAATAAAGCAGCGTACGCCAAATGGTACATATGCAATTTAAGATCATCTTCTAATACATTAAATAAATTCCGAAATTTAAGGATAGATCATTCTGATTATATTATTATAATACAATTAGTCCAAAATAAAATGTAAAAAATAATAAGTGCATTTTAAACATTTATAAGATTATTTAAACTTATTTACAAATAATAATACATTTATTTAATTCGACGCTTCTTTGGAAACTGCCTTATGCTACCGTCTACATTGTGACACAATTCACTGTGGTATGACATACATTTTACGGGACACCTACGTGAACCCCTTCAATATCGGTCTAAGAATAAAAATGAAATGGTTCGGCGAGGTTCGATCATTTATTTTTAAGGGCGCTATTTTTTAAATAACAAATTATGTATATTTAAATATATTTAAATTTATGTATATCGTGTTTGTTTTAGAAGCATTAAATATATTACCAGCGACTTTTAAACGGGAAAATAGGGGTAGACCACAATACACATTATTATACTAATAGAATTTATTTACGTATTAATGCGCAAGCTCATCTTCCTTTTGTACTATTTTTATACTATATATATATAAAAATAAAAATAAAACAATGTAAATTTGTCAACTTAATAAAGATGATTAATATACGGGAGACCAAAAGATCAGGGGTTCGAATTTCGTGGGCTCCGCGTTTATTATCGAAGAAAGCGAAAGTAATACGCAATTTAATTGACTCTATATTTAATTATAGGCTGGCTAATTTCTTATTTTAATTTTTTTCGTTTCCCTGAGTTACGGAAAAGTTGCAAACCTCAATCACAGCACTGTGTATATGGGTTAGCATTTTATAACGAACACACTCGGTATTATAAATGCACATGAGCGAGAGAAAGAATCCCTTGGTGTGTGTGTGTGTGAGATACAACAAGATGAAGGGAGAGGTGGGGGCGCGTGCGCACGCGCGCATCAGCTTCAGCATCAGCAGCTGCGAACGAACTGAGGGACTGACCTGCGTGGTATGGGATGCTGTGGGCCAGTGACGACAGCGAACCGTCACCCTCGTCCAGTTCACTGTCGCCCTCTGAAGTCTGTTCCATCTTCGTAGTAAACACCATGGTGGTGGCGCTGCCGTGGTTGTTGTTGGTAATAAGGTGCCGTCGGGACATCGAGCCGATGGGCACCACCACGGTGGCGGTCGATGTCGTCGTCGTTGCGGAGCCGCCGCTCGTTCGGCTACCAACGGTTGTAGCGGCTGACGCTGCGGCCGCCACCGCCGCTCTGTTGTCTACAAGGTTCGTTTATGCTATTGCCATTTCGATATCAATACACGTCTCAGATTGTCTTTGAGTTACTTATTTGGTCTTTGAATATCGGTCGTGATTACACATACATTTTGTGAATTAAATGTTAAAAAAAAATACCTAATGTTCAAAACCTAAAACTAACATTTTTTTAATTAGTCAGTCGTCATTAAACATAATTTTTTAAAATTAAATAAATAAAAAGAAATACCGAATGTTCAAAAACTAAAACAAACATTTTTAAAATTCGTAATTTAAAATAAAAAAGAAAGACCTAATTGTTGTTCCAAGTTATGAGGTATTAATGGGACGAAAATAAATAAATAATCTCAGATCAAGCGACGTTTCGGTGTTTATAGCATCACCTTCTTCAGACTACAAATGTATATGTACAATCACTACTAACGTATTATGATTCAAATAACTAAGAACATACCTTAATAATATTCAAAGTCTAAAACTAAAAGGATAAATTTAAAAATGAGCAATTCTTTCTTTGTCACTTGAAAATTAAGGATTCTCCTATAATATGCCAGCTTTCATATATTTACACCGTAGCGTTGTCAAGAAATGTAGATCGCGATAAAAAAATTCTGAATTTCTGTTTTTTTTTTAAATTAAAACATTGACAATATTAAATCGTATAATTCTCTACTTATTTTTTTTATACATCGGTTTATACAATTAGCTAGGCAGTGCGTAATTTTCATTGCTCTTTGAAAGATTAATAAAAAAATCTGAATTTGTAGGTTTTCTGGATTAATACATTGACAATATTAAATCGTATTAAAAAAAAAAAAATTAAATCCCCCTTTTTTATACATCGGTTTAATTAGCTGGGCAGTGCGTGATTTTCATTGCTCTTTGAAAGATTAGTCAAATATTTATAGTTTTGTAAATCACAATAGCATAAAGAACCTCTCACGTGAATTTATATTTAGGGGGGCGACATTACAGAGATATAACAAGTGAAAAAAATCGCACCTTTTTGTACAAAGTAATTGGGGAGATGCTTTAGGACTTGTTGTGTTTTCTTTTGAAAGATGTATCCCATACCACAGTTTCCGATTTATACAAATATTTTGATTCATTCGCGACTTTTTGTTAAAAAAAAAATTAGATAAAAAGAGAAGTGATGGTAGACTCTCGGGAGACAGAGTGCAGAACAAGTATTTACAAGAAATTTTGTAATATAATTCGACATACAAATTCCAACCTCTCTCGGCGAAACGAAATACAGTCACTCGAAGATCAAATTAAAACTGATTACACGAAAGGTGCTACACAAATGTGAACTGAATTGCGTGAAAATGAATTATATGGCTTTTAACATTAAATTAACATTTACTTTAAATGAGATTTAAGAGCACAAAATATTACGAAAATCATGCGTATTATAAAACAATGCAGAGCAATGGAAAACTAATAAAGAATTCTTTATAATTTACGTTTTAAATAAACGGCACTTGTTATAGCCACATAAAACGCTTACAAAATCACATAAAAAATATATATAGACAGACGACACCAAAGCAATATTTCTGAAACATTCAAAATATTTCTGAATTTTTTAAATTATGTTCTCAAGTAGTAGAAGCATGGTTGGAGTATATTAATTTTAATTGTTACTTGAATGGACGGAGCAGAATATTCTTCCTATTCTTTGCTATCAAACTATCGCGCTACTATGGTAATCTCATACATCTCAATATTTGAATACAACCAATTCATGGGGTGATTTTGTTTCTTTCAGGGTAATTCTCGTCAAATTTGCATTTCTTTGCATATCTGAAACAATTATTTTGAAACCGCCTAAATATATTACGGAGTTCTGTATTATACTACCTTTTATAGGAACTGTATTACACAACCTATTTCTCTATTGCATTTTCTTTTAGTCTGTTTTTGTTTTCATTGAGAATTTTAAGTGATCAGCTACATTTGGAAACTTTCTATTGTAATATCCAGACAAAACAAGGTAATGAACTAATATTACTTTTTAAATAGAGATTGTAACGATGGAATAATTTTTCTGGATGAATAAGTTTTACAACATACTTATAATAAGATATTTAGTTAATTTTCATCTTATGACGGGGTGACATTGGGCAAATTTGTAGAAGGGAAATCGTTTTAGTCGATATAAAAAAATACATTTTTATTTCTCGAGTGGGGTTTCGCATTTAATTTTAATATTTTTTTCTTTTGCAGTTTTTCTGAATATTTTAATTTTCATTTAAAAAAAATTGTTTTAATACTTATTTTTTGTCCGACTTTTGTACTTTTTAGTAATAGTAACCTCGGGTTGAAATTGATCATTCTCTCAATTTCCAATGCTATTCTAATTCAAAATTCTGTTGGTACAATATCACCCCGACATAAAGGGTGACATTGTGCCACGCGATTTTATTTTTTCAAATTCCCGTGTGATTCGAATTA
The DNA here is from genome assembly GCA_947310635.1 of Leptodirus hochenwartii. NCBI lineage: Eukaryota > Metazoa > Arthropoda > Insecta > Coleoptera > Leiodidae > Leptodirus > Leptodirus hochenwartii. The sequence continues at coordinate 51,189,730 of OX371176.1, forward strand.
AAAAAAGAACACATAAAATAAAAAGTGAAAACTTCACATAAACAAGAAGTCGATAAAAAAAAATCCAAATTTATACCATAACAGGTGCAATTGTGTGATAAAGTGACACCGATTGACGGTACTTAATAAGTATATGTAGTAAATTATATTTAATTCTTGTCATAAATGATCTAGCTACTTTATACTTTAAGTTACGGTACTTGGGTGATATTCTATACTATTATTTAACACCGTTGTGATAATTTTTAAAGTAGCAATTCATTAAAATTAAATACATTGAAATTGTAGGTCGAAAGTCATATTGGATCTCTAGAAATTACAACACCGGGGTCCATTCAAACAAGAAACACTTAAATTCTATATACTTCATCTATGAGTAGAACTCTCAAACAAATTGTTAAATTTAACGATGCAAATTACTAAGCAACCTATAACCAAAGATATTCAAGTACCGAAAAGACACAAAGTGAGGTTGTTTTGAATGCATGCCGCGAGGTGAACATACCAGCTATCTCACCGCCCCCGAGTTCGTTCAGGATCTTCCTATAGGATGGCCTTCTGGTCAGTAAATCGCGCCGTTTCTTCGGCGACTCATCTTCGGAATAACAACTATCGTCACTCGCCGTTTCTACCACCTAACAAAAGGATTAAAAAGAAAACAGATATTCAAGTTAATAATAAAAATATCGAATTCTATTTCGCTTAATTAACACTAGCTTTTCATTTCGTTTTTTTATAGCTACAAATATACACGTGTTAAAATAAAGTTGGGATAGCGAGATACTAAATTTTTATATGATTTTACCATTTACCACATATTAAAACTTTACTAATAATTTTTTAAAAAATCATAAGGGGCTCACCACCACCAGATAGAAGGTAATTTATCATAAGTGTTCATATTTTCTTTTTGTTTCTATTTATTATATAGAAATATTTGTAAGAATAATAATAATAATAATAATAATAAAGTCAAACGTTGATATTTTGAAAAACAATTAAAACGCAAGCTGTTATTTGGTACATGTAAATGGGTGAGTTCACACTAACCTGTAATGTCTGTAAGCTTCCCTGGGCGGTTTGTATTACCGAATTCGGTTTTCCAAGTAATATAACGTTGCCTTTGCACTGAAGCTGTTGTAAATTTGTGGCCGTTTGTATGACAGACTGCTGATTCGGCTGGATTACGGATTGCACCTACAACACACACGCACACTTTCGCATTCGTAAAGCACATTCGTGAAATGTTGACCGGGTATTTGTAAAAGCAACTATGCAAAAAAAATTGCGACATTTCTAAAAACCCGAGTGCGAAAACGACGATGATCTACTGAATGGCATCATCAAGACAACATACGTCATCGATATTATATACTTTTATAGTTTTTACGATTCTAAATAATAGGTAAAATTGTATTACAAGTGCCGATATACGAATAAAATTTGATTCGGTTATTATTTATGCGAATTAAAAAATTCGAAATATTTTAACAAATTTCTATGAAGGATATATTTAACTAATTACCACCAGTGTATTTATAATAGCGTAAATTAAAATTTAAGAAGGCTTCTTTACAATTGGAGAAAGTATATAACTAAACAAGTATGTGTATGACGTCACCAAACAAACACAAAGCTTTTTTTTTAATATAACAGAAGTTATATATTACAAAAATAAGTAAATTAACTTGTGGTAATTCCAACAGATGTACTTCTATTATATTGGCCATACATACATTTTTGTAAAATTAACGGATATTTAAAAGCTCTTGCGATAATACTTTGTGGGAACGATAGTGACAGTATTTTAAGAAATTCTTCAAATTAATATAATGGAAAAGCAGATGATGTCACGCACGTGCAGTTTTGCGCAATTTTTCTTAACACTTAACGCATGTTTTTTTTTCATCTTTCTTCATTTTCGGCAACTTTTGAGGGAATTAAATGAACAATCGAAATATGTGCAAAAAACGTAAATCTACGTGGCCCACCCGTTAAGTGTTAATTTAGAAAGAAAATTCGGTTAAAGAAATGATAAAAACACTACTAGCAATACTTGATAATTTAAGTGGAATAAGGTAGAGGAATATTTGGCAAAATCAGAAAGTAAATTCAGTTAAAGAAATGAAAAAAAAAAACTACTAACAATACTTGCTAATTCAAGTGGAATATATTTGCGAAATAGAGTAGAGGAAATTTTGACAGAATCTGCATTTGGAGTGATAATAGAAAGAAAATTCGGTTAAAGAAATGACAAAAACACTACAGACAATACGGGCTAATTCAAGTGGAATATATTTGTGAAATAAGGTAGAGGAAAATTGGGCAGAATCTGCAGTTGGTACAGTGCAGTGTACCTGGGCGCTAGCGTGAGCAGGTAGCGTTAGATGGACGATATTAGTGGCGGTTACGAGGTGAGGCGGCTGGATGGGACTATTGGCGGATGAGAGGCCTACCGAGGACACGATTGTCGGCGGATCCGGCGACGGTGCCAGTGGATCAGTGGCCGGTGTGCCGTTCTCGTCCACCATACCGTCCATCTGCCGATACTGGGATCACCTAAAAAGAAAAAGATTGATTTCAAGTTCAAAACTACACATAACTAAAGAAGCTGTACTATTTGGGATTGTACGCACTTGCGTTACCCATACAGTTAATGTTAGATGCGTAAATATCGTAAGAAGTCAACATTACAGCAGCACCGTTTCACTTAAGAAACACAATCTTATCATTGAACGATGTCAAGGTTTACCAAATATTTATTTCACAACGTAGCATTACTTTCTAAAGACAATTTAAAATAATTAATTAATCATAAGGTGTGTTAGGATGTACGAATGGGTTTAGGCTCTCTATATGTATCCTATTGTTCTCCCCGTGGTCGATTGGTTTGCCTTAAGTCGTCCTGACGTGAAGATACATATCCCCGTTCTTTCACCCTTATATTCGAAATGGGTTTTCTTGTTGGTCCAATGGGATTACCCCTAAGGCCATTGTATGCTCGGATTAGTAAAAAATAAAGAAGCTCGTTTACTTTCATTCATCCGTAATTTACTTTCATCATCTAATAGTGTAATTATCTATCCGCCATTCCTTGAATGTGCCACGAATAAGTTTATTTAAGTATATATACACTGCCAACCTATAACGCTAAGCACGGAGCCCCATTAGAGGATAGGAGAGCCTTCAGCGCCCATTCTTATTACAAAAAAAGAGTTAATATGCGGGCGGATGTTTACGGATTCTCAAAGGAAGATTGTTTCGGGTTAGCTAATGACTCGGTGGGGGCTCGTTGATCATCCCATCGGCGAATTCGCGAATCATATATAACGGATAGAAATCTAAACGTACAAGGTACATCTTGTCAATAACCAAATGCTCACTGTTACTGTACATAGGGGGATTGTATGAACTTGCGTTACCCATACAGTTGTTAATGTTAGATGCGGGCGAGGGTGTTAACGGATTCTCAAAGGACAAACACTGAAGTAGGATTGCTTCGGGTTAGCTAATGACTCGATAGGGGCTCGTTGATCATCCCACCGGCGAATTCGCGAATAATTAATAACGGATACAAATCGAAACGTACATGGTACATCTTGTCAATAACCAAATGCTCACTGTTACTGTACATAGGGGGATTGTATGAACTTGCGTTACCCATACAGTTGTTAATGTTAGATGCGGGCGGGGGTGTTAACGGATTCTCAAAGGATAAACACTGAAGTACGATTGCTTCGGGTTAGTTAACGACTCGATGATCATCCTATCGGCGAATTCGCGAATAATTAATAACGGATAGAAATCGAAACGTACAAGGTACATCTTGTCAATAACCAAATGCTCACTGTTACTGTACATAGGGGGATTGTATGAACTTGCGTTACCCATACAGTTGTTAATGTTAGATGCGGGCGGGGGTGTTAACGGATTCTCAAAGGACAAACACTGAAGTAGGATTGCTTCGGGTTAGCTAATGACTCGATAGGGGCTCGTTGATCATCCCACCGGCGAATTCGCGAATAACTAATAACGTATAGAAATCAAAACGTACAAGGTACATCTTGTCAACAACCAAATGCTCACTGTTACTGTACATGGGGGGATTGTATGAACTTGCGTTACCCATACAGTTGTTAATGTTAGATGCGGGCGGGGGTTTTAACGGATTCTCAAAGGACAAACACTGAAGTACGATTGCTTCGGGTTAGTTAACGACTCGATGATCATCCTATCGGCGAATTCGCGAATAATTAATAACGGATAGAAATCGAAACGTACAAGGTACATCTTGTCAATAACCAAATGCTCACTGTTACTGTACATAGGGGGATTGTATGAACTTGCGTTACCCATACAGTTGTTAATGTTAGATGCGGGCGGGGGTGTTAACGGATTCTCAAAGGACAAACACTGAAGTAGGATTGCTTCGGGTTAGCTAATGACTCGATAGGGGCTCGTTGATCATCCCACCGGCGAATTCGCGAATAACTAATAACGTATAGAAATCAAAACGTACAAGGTACATCTTGTCAACAACCAAATGCTCACTGTTACTGTACATGGGGGGATTGTATGAACTTGCGTTACCCATACAGTTGTTAATGTTAGATGCGGGCGGGGGTTTTAACGGATTCTCAAAGGACAAACACTGAAGTACGATTGCTTCGGGTTAGTTAACGACTCGATGATCATCCCATCGGCGAATTCGCGAATAATTAATAACGGATAGAAATCGAAACGTACAAGGTACATCTTGTCAACAATGAGACACCTAACCACACTTGTCCCCTGTTTGCGGCACACTTTCGATGCATACGCACGCACAACAGGCGCGATGATGATGACAACGCAAAACGAAACCCGCCGTTAAAATGGTTAATCGGTTCGATAAAGGCGCCAGTGTAAAAGTAAGATCGCTCTCGACGACGACGACGACGAGCACAGCCGCTATGGACGAGTTAATATCGCACTGACACATTGTTTATCCGTACACGATGACGCCATATTCGCCATACACACACACACGCGCGCGGTACCTTTTCCCCATTACAACGGAGCCGGGATTTTTTCGATCGTTTCATATCTAGCAATTACTTACATTGTCGTTTAATCGGGGGTGGTATATTTGCGGACAAGTGTGTCGTGTTGCGCGGGGTGGTGGTGGTGGGAGCGCCGCGCGGTGGTGCGGCATGCCACATTGTTATTATTCTTCAGCTGGGTACTTACCAGTTACGTATTCCTCGTCACCAGCTTACTGTTACCGGAGTGGGTAAGAGGGCTTATACGTAGTAGCCACGTCAATTTTCTGGGCGGTCGTCACTAGACGTGCACAACGAGGACAGACACCGAAGTGGCGCGTCATCAGTACACGGTGGTTCGCTGGATATTGCTATATAGCGGATTGCCTATAGCTCGCTTTAGCTAGAGTTGATTTCGGGCAATGGTGTACGGAGATATTATTAGTTGGTGCTATTTGAAAATACATCGATTTAGTAATATGCGTAAAAGACTATTATTATATCTGCCATTAAAGTATGTTGAAATAAATATGTTAAATTTGGCTGAGAATAAGGAAAGGAAAATTAATATAGGCAACTGAAGCTACACGATAAAAACTTAGGGATGTCCGAAATTTTTTTTAATTGCTACGAAAACATTCTTGCTACGTAATTGATAAAATATTAAAATGAGTAAAATTTAAGAAATATCCATTTGTTAAAGTGAATCTTAATAGTAGACATTAAATACCTGATATGGGATCTATAAGTCAGCTCCTTGATGCATCAAAACCCTTGAGAGTAGGCAACTTAACAATCGCGGAACGCGATAAATCATTATCCCTATTCAGCAATTCTCAATCCGAAACGTTCCAAAAATAGTCGCACCTATTTTTATAAATTATTTAATTATAAATTATTCCGCAATTAGCAAGCTCGGTTTAATTACAATTTAGTATGTTGTTTTGATTTTGGAAACGTTATTTTGACGTTTGTTAGAAAAATGCATGATGGCCGATTGAAATTTCGGACCGTGTTACTATGGAAACCAATAGTGACATTATTAAATTGCCATCATTTTTTGACATGAGTTTGTTTAGGTATTTTCAAATGTTGTATGAAATTCCTTTAATAGATATTATTCTATACATACAGTAATTTGCAATCAATTATTAAAAGAATGTTTCAGGTTTTTAAAGAATTTTACATTTATGCTAATTAATTAATCTTTATGGACTTGAAATCCTAAAATCAGACAATAGGTGTTGTCCCTCGGGGTGCCTGCATCTTTTGATTTTATTTCAGGATAATCCTGTAGAATATTTCTAGAATATCATTCACAGTTCTACGTAAAGAATAATTTAATATTCGTTATTATATTCATTTATTCGTAATATTAGTTACAAACGATAATTTGTATTGGGGCAGTTTCTATAAATCTTTGAAGGTACCGCGGTGCCCACGGCTACTCTCGCGGATACGCCACTGTTTACGGTTAGAGCGCGGGACCGTATTTATTTCTCCCCGCCTCAGCCCGCTGCACTATCACATGCACAGAATATGATCATGCAACGAAGCCAAATGAAATTTACATTAAAATAACTAGCTTTTAACAACGCATTCAAATATCTTCGCAGTAAACAATTTCATATATAATATATACATTTCTACCGTGTAAAGGTCAAAATATTTATTACCCAATTACGTTTGTTTCTTAATGCCTAATTAGAACCCTTTTATCATTGTATTGTATACATTTTGATTATATTAAGACGATGACACGAAATTTCGTTTCTCAATCGAATTGGAATTTGTAAAAGCAATTTATGTTGACCTTGCACGAAAAATAAACAAATGTAATATATAGCAATCAAATAATTTATAGATCGAGCAAAAATTGATCGTAAATATATTTTTTCTGGATTTAACATGATAATGTATATAGCTAATGGTTTTGGATCAACTGTTGGTTAAATGCGCGTTTATATGGTTTTCTAGTTGCAATTTGAATGGTCTGTGGCTGCGTGACGTAAGCCAGCGAACACATGCCGTGTTGCTTACGTCATGCGAGTGGTGCGGATGACGTCATCATGACTAAGAAGTGTGCACAATATATTACACTTGTGGAAAATGACTACTATCGTGCAGAAAAGATAGATGGGGGTGCCTTTACAGCGAAATGTGGTCTAAAGGGAAACAATTTTTTTTATTCATTTGAATAAAATAAAATGTAAAAAAAAAAATGAATGGCTTAGTTTTGAGCAATAAAAAAAAAATACAAATCATGTATTATATACGGTTCTAAAAATTTACAAGAAGTCTACCGCTCGGACCAAAATGCATCCCATTTTCGTATACAATATTTCCGCCGACAACGGTAGTCAGAATTTTGCCGCATAGCAATCTGTCCATGTACGGCGTCACCTATAAAAGAAAATCGCATAAAACAGACGCAACAGTGCAGCTAAAAATATCTGCCAAAATTCCGCGTTACGTACTTTATTTTTGTGATAAATCATAGAAGGTTCAATGAGAATTTCGTCGTTCGGATCCCATATTACGAAATCCGCGTCGAAATTTGCCGCCAATTTGCCTTTGTATGTATGCAACCCGACGAGCCGCGCAGTGGCGCGGGACATATACTTGCCGATGTGGAATATTGGAAAAGAGCGCGCTTTGCATTCCGTCCAAAATAAATTCAAACCTACGTCATTTTTAATCTTACTTCGATTTAAATATATACATTAGAAATAATACAGTTAGGGCTGTATTGCGTGGATAATAGGAAAAGAAAATACACGTAGGATGATAGGATAAAGCGATATAGGGATTAGATGTAGATTGGCGTAGATACTTGTTTTTGGCCGTAATGTGTAGCTGTAGCCTTGTGCAACATATAATGCGTATACATGAGCACCCTCAAAAAACGGCAATAGTATAAAAAATATAAAAGATAACAATACCAAATATATTTATTATATAGAATATAAAATCAATATAAAAAGCAATGCGCCCAAGTTGCGCCCAAGAAAATAATTGTATCGTTACAATTATTTATGATAAAAAGCTCTTTATACTAGAATATTACTTTTAATCGTATATTAAATCATTACTGATTATAGAGAAATTCAACTCCAAACAGATACGTCTGTATTCATCGCTTAATTTGAATAAAATTCTAAAGAATTTTAGAGGAATTTTTAAATTAAAAAAATAGCAGTACCTTAGAAAATTGTCGACATACTCGATTGTAATCTAACACCATCTACACACATAAATATTAAAAACAGATAATCTTTTTTATAGGGTATTCATTTTAAAAATTATCACTGCGGTGTTAAATTATAATATAGAATATCACTCAAATACCGTAACAAGCATTAAGTAGGTAGATGTACATTTCAAGCGCTATGCGCCCATCTTCAGTAGCACAAGTAAAACTAAATGGGCGCACAGCGCTTGAAATGTATATCTAGCTACTTAATGCTTGTTACGGTATTTGGGTATTAGAGTATTCATTGATTAAAGGTTTTGAAATGAGGTTGCCTGGTATATAACGTTATATTGGGTCGGTATACAAAGTTACAAATGAAGACAAACTCTGATTTTACTCACCAAACTGTAATGAAGCGATACCTCCCCATGCCTTAAGAAAGTTTCCTTCCTTTTCTGTATGGAATGATCCCTCACATTCCGCACTCAACAGTTTCAGATCGGGCGTGCATGGCGAGTGATCTGACACCACCATGTCAATGGTGTCATTTTGTAAAGCGACCCACAGGGCTTCCCGATTGTAGGCATTTCTCACCGGTGGGCAACACTTGAATTGAGTACCTCCGAGTGGGACTTCTTCGGCAGTTAGGTTCAGATAGTGATGGCAGGTTTCAACGGTCAGGGGAAGTTGGAGTTCTGACTTGGCCATTTTTATGTCGGGGATGGCGGATGCGGATGAGAGATGGACAATATGCGTTCGAATTCTAAAAAAAACTTTTTAAAATAATTTGTTTCTTCTGTTCGATATTAAATGATGGATGCCATTGGGAATAGTTTTTTTTTATCAATAAAAATTTGCGTAGTAATGAACATACTTATACTTTTTAGTTAATGAAATAATAACTTTAATGGCTGATTCCTCCATTGAGGGTGGCCGTTCTTCCAAAAATGTATTATATTCATTTGGTGGATTTGTTGATTTAATACATTCATCCAACTCTGCATGAAACTACGAATCCTCAAAATGTTAAAAAATGAAATATATATATTTTTTTAACTATACCGCTAAAACCACATTAGTATCTTTCAACTGTATCATTGCTTCTTCTATATCTTCGATAGTGACATTTGGAAATTCATCGACTCCAGATGGACACATGAAGCATTTGAAGCCCACAACACCGGCTTTAACCATTTCTTTTAACTCGTTCTGTGTATGATAAGAACAGGAATTTTAATGATTTAGAAATTTAAGAAATGGAGACAGTTGACCTGATTTCCTGGTATAACTCCACCCCAAAAAGCCACGTCTACAAATATTTTCCCTTTCGCTGCGTTTACTTTCGTTTTTAGATTGTTCAATGTTGTCGTAGGAGGAATTGAATTTCTAAAATAACATTAAGTTATATCGAAAACTGCGAGGTGTTTAAAGATCTTCATAAATTATTTGAGTGAAATTTTAAATTTGGCGGCAATATTTACAATGGCATATCGACTATAGTAGTTACGCCTCCGGCCGCTGCAGCTTTAGTGGCGCTCTCGTAGCCTTCCCATTCGGTCCTTCCAGGTTCGTTAACGTGCACATGAGAGTCGATGACACCTGTCATGATAACACTGTTGCCGGTATCAATGATCTACAAAATAGAATAATTTATCACAATATACTAGCACTTGTATACAAATATATTATCCTTAAAAAATATTAATTTATTTACTTACTTCAACGTCTTCACATCTTCCTCGAAATTCATTGACTTCTCGATCATTTAATATCTGGTTAATCTTACCATTATGAACTAAAATACCACCACTTATAATATTTTCCTCCAGAATAATTTGCTTGCTAATGAATAACCTCATCTCGTTACTCTTGTTACTATCTAAACCGAGAATTTTAAAATGTAATTAAGTATAGGACTGATTATACATGGTGTTTTCTAATTTATTATTTTTATCGTTTTATATTATGTAATTGTTTTTGTTACTTCAAGATAGGAACGTATTTATACATTGCTTTTACTTTATTATCATTTTCAATTTATATATGTATATACAATTAATATAAAAATGCGATTTATTATTAATATACTCTACAGAGTGATATATTATTTTGTAACAAACAAATTATCTTAATCTCATAGTTTATCAAAGCAAATGGATCATATCGTATAAGTGTAATTTGTTATATAAGTTGAAATAATGAACTTTTATTAATTTAAGTTGTTTATTTAAAACAATTACGAAAATTTATTTTTTTCTTGTTCAAAATCTTTCGATTCTGACCTCAACCATTTACTCAAATTATTAATTTGTTCTTCTACTGCACATTTCGCAGTACCTCCAGAAACTTTATATTGTTCCACGCTGTTTTCGTAATTCCAAACTGTCGAAATGTCCGTATCAAATGCAATACTAAAATTTAAAAGATTTAATGAAACTTAGCGGTATATTATATGAAGGCATAAGATTTGCCTAATGTGTTTTAAATCGCGTAGATTAATTTGGTCCAAACTGCATTTCTTTTCTTCTGATAAAGCGACTACTTGCCCAGCTAAATGGTGAGCCTTTCGGAAAGGAACGTCCTTACGGACAAGATAATAGGCCACATCAGTAGCTAGCATTTCCAAACTTAGAGCAGCTGTACAATTTTCTTTATTTATCTAGAACATTAAAATCGCATAATAGATATTTTGCGAAATTTAAATTAAAAAAATTAAATACCTTTAACGTTTTAATAGTCCCTTCGCACACTTGCAAAATGGCCATAAGTTTATCGAATGCCCCAAACATTAATTCCTTGTCACTTTGCAAATCTTTATTATAAGTCGTAGGTATCCCTTTCAAAGTCATCATAAAACTGCAGTTCTGTAATAAAAAAAAAAACAATTTCCGAACGAATGTACGATTTCATATGTAAATACCAATCCAAAAAGACCCGCCCCAATTCCTCTGATTAATTCCAAACTATCGGGATTCCTCTTTTGTGGCATGAGACTACTTCCTGTAGAGTACGCATCCGACAATTGTACAAAATTAAATTCCTTCGAACTGTATAAAATTAAATCTTCAGCTAATCTTGTTAAATGAATTCCCGTCAAAGATGCCCAATATAAAAAGTCCGCTAAAATAGAATTAATTATTTTAATAAATAAATATATAATATCTATTTTTCGAATCTGCAAATTGCTATTTTATACAAACCAACAAAATCGCGATCACCAACCGCCTGCATACTATTTGGCGAAATGTGTTTAAATCCTAAATCTTTTGCCAATTCTTCGCGATTAATATCGAAAGGATTGCCTGCTAAAGCTCCACTACCCAAAGGCATTATATTTACAGTGTTGAGAAGATTTTGCAGTTTGTCGCAATCATTCTTAAAATTCCAACCGTGGCTACGAAGAAGCGCTCGTAGGAAATTATAATTAATTAAACAAGGAGAAGATCTCATGTGTTCACATTTTTAGTGCACTATACATTTAGGAATACGCTATAAAATTTAGTTTATATAAAAAATGATAAACCAAATATTATTTACCATAGAAGCCAATGGCTCCATCGGATAGGTTGAGCTCGCTGCAAATGAGTGTAACCAGGCATTAGTATATCAATTTCATCTTCAGCTCGGATTTTTAGAGATTGTATAAGAGACGCGAGATTTTTTCGCAATTTCCTAATTGCAGACTTCGTCCACAATTTCAAATCTGTTACCACCTGATCATTTCTGCTTCTACCTACATGTAGTTTCGTTGCGGGCTCACCGACAAGTTCCTGTAATTATTTTTTTGCGAATTAAATAGTATTTGGACTTCTTCAACTAGGATATCTACCAACAGTCGTAAAATTGAGAATTATCGAAATTTTTAAATTTTACTTTTAATCTTCGCTCATTTGCTGTATGGATATCTTCGTCGCCTGGCTGAATGTGGAAAATTCCTTTTTCCCATTCTTTCATTATTAGATCCAGACCGTTACATATTGCTTTCGTTTCATCTTCAGTTAATAGATATATATTATTCAAACATTTCGCATACGCTTGACTGCCCATTATGTCTTCTCTGTACATTCGTTTATCGTACGTTATAGATAGATTTAGTTCTTCCAATTCTTTATTGGCGGAGGCAGAACAAAACCTGCCACCCCATAGCTTTTGCGACTTGAAAAATATTTATACTTAGTTAAGACATACGAGTGTATTTGTCGATTTTCTAAAATCGACAAAAGATAAGTTCTTACCATTTTCTGTAGCGGTAGAAACAACACAATTATAACTACGCAACTGATTTATAAACGTTGGAATTTTATATTTCTTATCTACCAATTTCTAATTATAAATAGCGCGAACCAGCAAGTGAAATGTTAAATATTAATAATCAGTTTTATTATATAAATGTAAATAAATCACAAACCAATGTAAAGCAGTTTTAAGATCACAAATTACTTCATATATATATAGTATATGATATCGAATAAAAAAGTTGTCTGCAATAAACAGCTAAAAATATTTTTTTTTACATTGAAATATTTTTCTACAGTATTACGTAAACTGCCCTAGCGAGTACACAAATAAAATATACGGAATTAAACTGTTTCATTTACGTTAATTTAAATTTAATTTTTTCATTATCGTAATATATATGAGCTTTTATTTTATATTAATAGTTTTTAGGAACTTATTCTATGAAGGCAGAGAACTGATTAAATTCGTATACATATTTAAGCTACACCATAGGATTACAAGTTAATATTAACAATACAGTACGAATATTCAATAAGGGATGATTGAAACAAAATAGTTTATATTTCTAATTTAATAGTTCAGTACTTATTGTTTATTCTAAATGGTTAAGAATTAGTTGTTATGTCACTGTTTCGTTAGACCATCAGATTTAAGGGGTTTCTTCAAAAACCTAAAACAGAAAGAAAAACGAAAGTATATTAGAATTAAAAATAATAATTAATGGTATTTGCTACAACTGTTAAACTACGCAATGGTGTGTGTTAATAATAAATATTTGGGAAGAGAAATAAAAGTACAATGTTTTATATCGCAGTTAAAAACGAGGATTTATTCGATTATAGTTTCGCTTATTTATCGCATTATCAAGAAATGTAAAACGAATTACAAAAAACTTATTTATATATAAACAATCTATCTACAGATAATATCGAATAATTGGGAGGAGATTTGGCCTAATTGGTCATTAAGTACATTATAATGTTTGTGAATTTCGAGCGATTTAAGCAAATTTAATTTACGACTCTTTGAACATTTAAAATTGTTAAATTATCTATTCCCTAGGAAAATTATGCTGAGATTCTAAAATATGGTTAGCAAAGTTTGAGTTATTTTTTTTTTAAATTTATAACTATAAACATGATCATTAAATCTAATTTTAAAGCTACGGCCTGTTTGGCCAATATTGCCAATCTGGACAATTAATCTTATACACTCCCCACTACGGTTAAATTTATTCGTCTTATCTTTATGGTTAAATAATAGATTGAATAGGGTGTGTAAGATGTTCCTTCTGATAGACTTAAATTGTGGTCAGATAAAGTTTTAGCATTTTTTTGTGTGTTCGGTAGAGAAAATTTAAAGGAAACATATTTAGTAGTGTTAGCAAAAGAGCATGTATGAATAGATAGAGTGAAAAATCATTTGCTTACGCTTCCTATGGACAAGATTAGAAATTGATGCTTTTTAAAAACCATTCAACCATCAAGCAATCTCAAGAATATTCGAAATATCTAGGTCAAAATCTTCAATACTTAGAGGGATGGGAAGAAGGCTCTATGAAACACAAATCCTTGATTCATGGAATACTCAAGTTGTGATATTCCATACTAATATGGAATATCACAACATAACGGCAAAATCTATAACCTAATAAATATTTGTTGTGCGGTTCTTAATTTATTAAAATCCACTTCCAATGATTCGTTTTTAATGAAAACGATTTGAAATATATCTTCGGCATTAGAAAACGCCGTTCCTAACTCAGTACTAATTTTATTTTTAATCATGTATACATGCAGATTGTTCCTAGACATCTGAGATTTAGTAAATGAATATTATACGCTACATCTATTATGAAATTTACGAAATATACGTTATTTGTAAAATCCTCACTACGGCGTTAAATAATTATATAAAACATTACCCAAAAACCGTAACACAAAGCGTTTATTAGCTAGATGCGCATTTCGGAGACTATGCTCCCATCTGCAGTAGTACAAGAATTGTATAGCAATCCCGGTGAGTGACAGATGTATCTTTATTTGTTCTATTATTGTGCCAGTGAAGATGGGGGTATAGCCTCCGAAATGCGCATCTAGCTAATAAATGCTTTGTGTTACGGTTTTTCGGTGATTTTTTATACAATTATACGTTGATGATTTTCAATTTGAATGTGAAATTTTTAAAATACTTTTGTCGAAATTAGTTCTTACTCCTGCCACCGGCTATGGTTCGCGCAAATATTGTTGGTCTACCTAGAGCGTAGTCTAACAGTGCGTGCGTGCCGCTGAGCGTGCGCACTATACGTGACGTATTGCTACGTCACGAGCATAAGCAGGGACAGTCGGCAATGGTTTTGACGGTGGTACGGGAAGTGCGGGATCCGACATTGCGCTGATGCGGGTATCGTCTACTAGATCTAGGCCTCGTGGAATAAATAACCGGAGGTACATACGGTGCGTTTGCTGACGAGGATGTGACCGTTCGATAGGGGGCGCTACTAGGGCCACTGTACTCCCGACCAGATGAAAATCGCGCACATCGTGAATCCGAACCGTTGATTGAGGTGCCGGTGGTTCTGAGAGGCGTCGTGACTCCGGCACCTATAAATTGCATAGTCGATATTGACATTTTGAAATTATCACTACGGTCTTAAAAAAAAAGGACATGCACAAATAGAAAAAGGTACTTTTTACAGAAGACTTTCTATTGAAGTAAAGTTGCATAAGACCAGTGTCACGAATTTTTTTATTACACAGAAAAAGTATCTATGAGAACTCATGAGTGTAAATTTCTGAATTGCAAGTTCATACTTCCTCGATATTATTATAGAAGTTTTTTTCCTAAGTCGAATCCAAAAATGAAACTCGTTATAAAAGAAAACACGTGTCCATTTTATAAAATATAGTATTTGGTATCACCCAAATACCGTAACTCAAAGCATTTAATACCTACAAGCGCATTTCGAAGGCTATGCCCCCATCTTCAGTAGCACAAGATAAAAAAAATTAAAATTAAATACGTCCGTCACTAATCGTGATTGCTATACAATTGAACGAAAGAAGTCAATAATGACAGAAGTATTTCAAAATATGACCTATAAATTGAAAATCTGTTGTAAATATATTGTAAATATAATACTGGGAATACAGATTTTATAATAAACTACCATCAGACCTGCGAAAATTACGGGCTCAAAAACTAAGATGCCAGCTACAGTGGAGAGGGATATTTTAATTGTAATTTTGATACTGTTGTATAATGTTATATTTCTTTATATAAATGTAAATTTTGTAACAAAAATAAATACTATTATTATTATTATTTTTATAAATCACCAGTACAGTAATCTTTCAATTACAAGTCATAAATCAATTGCGACACTATAGAAATTATAAATTGCTAACGCCATTTCATTTGAGCACGCTTAATTTTGATTTAGAATAGACATCCAAGTCGACAGAGCAATTGCGAAATATCTAATTTTAACATACCTTTATTTACCTTTCTTATACCTTTCTTACCCTCAATTGCGAAATATCTAATTTTAACATATCGTTATTTACCTTTATTATACCTTTCTTACCCTTAATGTGGTCTCTCCTCGACTGATTCGATTTCTTCTTCATTTCTTCGTTTCGTTGTTTCGCTCGTTCTCTGCTCGCCGCCACTTTTTCGGCAGTACTTCGTATCGTTGACACGGCGATTTTATGTCGAATTTCTGGAACGCCCACCGGTATTCTAGAAAATATCACAAATTAACATAAGATCTCATCGACACACAATCGCACGTGTCACCTTTCATCCGGTTTTCTGCGGGCTGGTTCTTTATTTTTGTCCATCGACCACGGCTTCTTGATCTCAATGCCGCTATTGATGGTCAGCTGCGCGGTTTTCGTTCTTTTGACCAGCCTCGGTTTTCGAATGGTCGTTTCCGCACCGATGGCCAAGTCCTCGGAAGAACTACCGTGCGATTGGAGTAACGCTTCCCGGCTGCTGGCGCGCTGCAACCTTCTCGCCTTCGTTTGCGATTTATTGGCGATGTCGCTGCATATACTCGACGGGGATTTCTTATTGCGGTACTTGCGCTCAATGGATTTGGTCGTACTAGTGACCGATGATCTGGGCGTATAGACCGCAGTGAGACATTCTCTACCGACACTGTCGACGGATGATGTGGACGAAGCTCGCTTTAATCGACTGGACGTGGTCGATTTTTGATGATGTTGCGGCGTTTTATTGCGAACGGATTTCGTTTCGGAAATGGTCTCCAAAGCGTCCGGGTCGAATTTTCTGCTATCCTCTTCCTCGGTACTGAAACGATTGTGACGCTCTTCGTCCGTGTAGCCATTTACAGCTTGCAAGATCTCATCGGCAGCCTTTGTTAGTTCCTCAAGTATTTTGCTATCGAATTCTCGTTTTACAGGGTGCGCGTTTTTATTTCGATACGCGCAGTTCAAATTTTCGTATATGTGACCGTTATTGGCTTTGGTAACGATGTTACGTTTATTGCCGGCATAATTATCTATCTTAGAACTGAACTGTAACAAGTCTGGCTTTTCGCTTAATTTAGTTGGTCGCGATATTGCGGCGTTCGCATTGTTTTTTCGCAGAGTCGTGGGGGACACTTCAACACCGAAATAGGCCATTTGGGACTTCTTCGGCTGTCGCAGTACTTCGACCGATTTTGTGGCAGTTTTCATTTCAGTCGCTGTTTTGGCTGCGAATCTGTTATCGGTCGGTGGATAAGCAAGAACGTTCTCTTTCTTAACTTGACTGGGTTGGACTGGTATTGGACTAGGCAAATGTTCACGAGGTTTCACAGGCTTTTGCTGATTCGTAACGATAGGACTGGGTCTTCTAATTACTTGTGGAGAGTGTGATTTTTCCGCGATAAATTTTGACTTAGATTCGGGTTCGCTAGTTATGTCCCGTTCTGGTGTTAGTTTACTATAGTTTAGACCTGAAACTAGAGTAATAGATTTTACATTACAGAGTGTTAAATTCTGAATTTATTCTAAAAAGGTACCTTTTTCTATATGTGCATTTTGTGTTATTGCAGTGTAATTATTAAATTGGTTCAGTCGATTGAATGCGGTTACTTTACTCCAGCTGCCCGATACGATACTGCTATTATCACCATCGCGTTCGGCGTCCAGATTTTTACTCATCAAACTTTGGACCTCCTTGTCCGCCTCCTCGCTGTCACTTTGTACGTCTTCGTACAGGCGCCTCAGCGCCTCCAATTGCTGCGGTATTTTTATTTCGCTACTAGTACTACCGCTTGATCGGTCCGATATGATCGATGAGCAGTTGGATTGGAACTCAGTCTTAATAGTGTTCATGATTAGCGATGGTGATTTGAATGAGCTGGGCATTTGGCTGGGGAACTTATGAATAGTAGGAATTGTGGCGAAGTCGCCGATTTGTTGAGCGTTCGTCGGTGACGGGTTGAGATCAATGGTTATTTTGGTGGTGGTGGTGGTGCCATTTTGATGCGGATTCGTCGTTGTTTTTGAGCAGATGACGTGGTTAGTATTTTGCTCAGTTTTCCCGATTCGCACCACCAGGCTTTTATTTAGATCGTTTCGCTTTATATCTGGAATTTATAGAGGGGACAGTAAGTTGGCGCGAAAGGACGCTGACTCGAGCACAAGCTATAGTTATAGAAGCACCACATAATACTACGGTATTAAAAAAAAAGGACATGCACAAATAGAAAAAGGTACTTTTTACAGAAGACTTTCTATTGAAGTAAAGTTGCATATGACCCACACCACGATTTTTCTTTATAATATTGAAAAAGTATCTATATGAACTCGTGAGTGTAAATTTCTGAATTGCAAGTTCATACTTCCTCAATATTATTATAGAAGTTTTTTCATAAGTCGCATCCAAAAATAAAACTCGTTATAAAAGAAAACACGTATCCATTTTGTTTTTTAAATTGAGTATTTGGTAGCATAGAATATCACCCAAATACCGTAACTCAAAGCATTTAATAGCTAGGTGCGCATTTCGAAGGCTATGCCCCCATCTTCAGAAGCTCAAGATCAAAACTAAATAAAATACATCTGTCACTAACCGTGATTGCTATACCATTAAATTAAGATGTTAATATAAGAGAAATATTTCAAAATATGATATTATGACCTATAAATCTTTTAAACAATACAAATTAACAATTAACGAAACTAACAAGTAACAACAATGAATATTGGTTTGTCAAACCTAAAATAAAAATTTAAAAATAGTCCTTTATAATAAAATTGAGCCTGAATCTAAATTCATTAAATTAAATTTTGATTTATGCATGTATATACTTTCATAAACATTTAACTCGGAATAATTCAAAACACATTTAAGTGAACTAATTCCAATAGGATGACTTGAATGATCAAACATATGCTCGGCTACAGCACTTTTATCCTTTCTATTTAATCTAAAATAAGCTAAAAGTTCCTTAAATATAGTTTCAATAGGTCTACGTGTTTGTCTTTTATATATGTATACCTTAGGACAACTAGAACAAGATATTTCATAAATACCCGATTTTTTATTCAAATCAATAAAATCTTTTGGATTTCTTAGAAAATTAGCGCTAGACTATTTCAAGGTATTATATGCTACTTTAAAATTATATTAATTTAAAATACTATCTAAACCACATGCAATAATAAAATCAAAAGGTAATTTAACACATTGAGGAGTAGAATTATTACTTTACACTAAACTAAATTTTCACGTTGTAAAATGAGTTTCATTTTATGATGTGATTTATGAAACACCGCCTTGTAAAGTACTACATCACTACGAAACAATCCACCATACGCAAACTAAAGTTTTTACCTTCATCTCGTCGTGGCCAGGTAGGATGTCTATTTTCAACAACAGTCGCCTCTCCATTTCCAATGTTAATCTTTGTAGAATATCCTTTATTCTCAGTCCACAGGTGGTCCTCCACCCTCTTCACCCGATCAGCTACTGACCACGAAGACCTACGCAAATCGACCGGCGAGTGTCGCCCCCGTAGTAAATCGACGTTCTCCGAGTTCCTCTTCGTATCAGCCGTTCTTCCATTGCTGGTGGTCCGTAACTGCCGTCGCAATAGTTGGCCATATTCAGGTCGTTCGTTGTCGCTACTTATATCGTTGTTGTCGCTGCTAGTGCCATTTTTGTCGTAAAACGTATTTCGTACGGTAACTGTCGATCTCCAAATTGGAGTGTCTGTATTGCTACGTGGATTTTCCGACCAGGATTTGATCGGTAGTGTTAGTAGCGTGCTGTCGCCGAGGATGTACGGTTTCGGCTTGACCGGTTTGTTTTTTAAAATACCCCTCGGAGTACCGTTCTCGTAATTTTCCTTTTGATCTTCGTAATCATAATGGGGTGTGTTGATGTTAACTGTAACAACGCCGCCACTTACGGGCGGATCATTATTTAGTTGAATGGTCTCATAGACTCCTTCATCGGCAGAGTTGTTATCATGTTGCGCATCTTCCGTATCCCCAAATAAGGTCTTCTCGTACGTAGTATCACCGAAACGCAACACAGGCATGCCCGACTTCTTTAATTCATCTATATTCAAATTGCCAGTATTTCTGCGGCGTCTTCTGAAATTTTGCGTCGGTGGCGGCTTTTCGTCCGTTTCTACAATGTTCACCCTACCCGAGTCCGCCACGAAATGTACTTCGGTTTTACAGAACTCGACTTTTTTATTATTCTTCCTATTGGCCAGTGTATCGTCATCGGTGTAATCCGAGTTCCTATTGCTGCTGAAGTTGTATTTGAAATCGTCGTTGTTCATTGTTGCGGTAGATTTGGACGATTCTCGTTCAGAATCGGAATGGAGCCAACTGCCGCTATCGCTGCGATGTTTCGTTGGGAATAAGCTACAATCACTGGTGGGACTGTATGTATCACGAATTGAGGAAGAGGCTCGCTTATTCCATATATTCGCCAATTCTTCCGAAGCCTTTCTGCTGCTAAATGGATTTTCGTCCAATTTTAGCATGGTATTCTTTTTGTCCAATTTTGCGTAGGTATTATATTTTCTATTTTTCGAGTCCAAATCACTTTCCGAACTATTGCTGCTATCGCGGGACACTTTTGTAGCGGCAGGGACAACAACAATTTCCGTAGACCGACAAATCCCGCTGTCCGTTGACGACTCGACGCGATTCTTCGTCTTGGACGCGATGCTATTTTCATCCTCCGCCTGGTCGTGGACTTGTTCGAAACCGTACGATTTACGGCGACTATACCAGTCCTCGTTACGCCACGATGAATTGCCGTTTAGTTGTTTAGTGCGCGATTCCAAACTACCGGTACCAGATATACTCTTCCCCTGCCCCAGCATCGATTCCATACCGTACACGTAGGACTTCACTCTGGATTGGGAGCCATCCATAGCTGCCACTAGATCCGATGGCTTCGGCAGTTCTTCCGTTACAATACCGTCGTCCGTATCTTCTTTATCTATTAAAGCCGGTGAACTGGTACGCCTTAAGCGACTTCGCATGTCTTTGATCGACTCAACAGTGACGAAGGTGCTTTTCTTAGTTTTCCTCGCAACAATGAGGTCCGTATCACGTTCGGGTACATCCGATTGAACACTACTCGAACTGGATATGCTTTGTAGGATCTGGTCCAAAGCGTCCAAGTCCACTGTATTGCCACGTAGTGCAGCGCTGAGTCTGCGGCCAGTTTCCAAGTCCTCCCGTATTTTTCGTACGCTGCCTTTGTTTTCTGGGAGATCTGGAGGTCTGCTAGTGGAATTTCGCAGCTGTCTATTCGGGTATTGTAACGACCTGCGTAG
Source organism: Leptodirus hochenwartii (assembly GCA_947310635.1). Lineage (NCBI taxonomy): Eukaryota > Metazoa > Arthropoda > Insecta > Coleoptera > Leiodidae > Leptodirus > Leptodirus hochenwartii. Next base: position 51,211,001 of record OX371176.1, read on the forward strand.
TTTGGAGTTCCTACGCCAGTTCTGCAGTTGTTCCAAGTCTGCCGAGTCATCGGGGCTGCGGTTAAACGTCTTCTCGTGCAGATCTTCGCTGCTGGTACTCTTCGTTCTAGTTAGGCTGGGCTTGTTCGTTTCGCTGCCACACTCGATTTCAGTTATCTCCACGCTGCCATCTCCGTCCTCCCTAGGTGGTGCGTCCAGAAGGGATAGAATGGTGTTACCGAACGTTTTCTTGACGACAGTCTCATGGATCTGGTGACACAATCTGGACACGCGATGCAAGTTGGTGGCGGCTGTGGTAGTTTGGAAACGGAATGCAGCTGCGGCTGCGGCAGTGGAGCTCGATTGACTACTGGACGTAGTTGGCGAAGCGGATGCTGTTGTAGTAGATGTAGCCGATGCTGCGTCTTCTTTGAGACGCGATCTCGAAGGTGGCCGCCTACCGACACTCCGGCCCACGCTAGCCTTCGACTTCTGCGAACTGAGGTCCAGTGGGTTCAGCGCCAACTGCAATAGAATAGAATAGAGAAAAAGACTCGCTGTATATATGCACATGTACTATTAGTTCGCGCTATAAATGCATATGCGGCGATTCACTTCTACACAGTGAATCAGAAATTAAATTCGTATCATATGTAGCACATTAAAAACACTTTTGTACTATGGTTTTTCTTAGGGATTCATAACCGAGCCGATAGAAACTGGGGGTCGATTCTTAACGGGTCGACTGAATTTTGAAAGGGGTTGAGAAGAACTCGTGAGATCCATTCAGGGAGCATTAACATTCTTAGGTTAGAGTTTGATAGAGCATTATATGATTTAAGGAATAATAAAGCAGCAGGAGTTGATGTAATACCAGCAGAATTAATAAAACGCGCAGGGGAAAAGATGCAGGGTCGATTATACAGGCCAGTTTGTAAAATATATGACGAGGGAGAAGTACCACAGGATTTTCAACGCAGTAGAATAGTGACAATGGCGAAGAAGGTAGGAGCTAATTTATGTAAGAACTATAGGACCATTAGCCTACTATCGCATGCATCGAAGATATTGTTAAAGATTATCGAAGATTAGAAAATAAAGTAGAAGAAAGTCTACGAGAAGATCAGTTTGGTTTTAGAAAGAACAAAGGGACGAGGGAGGCTATTTTAGCACTAAGAAAGGTAGTAGAAAAAAGGATGAGATTAGAAAAGACAACATACAAGTCATTTGATATATTATGCAAACCTTCGGGAGATATCATTTAAATTCTAAGGGGTCAGTTAAAAAGAATAAAAGGGTCAAGAACGGAAAAAATTCTTATATATTAATAATTTGTTTTGTTCATTTCCAGATACCTCAGTATATATTCGATAGTGTGCATGTGACATTCCAGGAGTTGGAAAATTATTCCTACGAATGCTATTTATATAATTGTGTAATCGGAACATTTACTCTTAGATGCTTTGGTATTGTCTTAATACTGTGCTAGATTCTATTTAAAAAATTGATTTGGAAAATTTTGCATTTCTCGCAAAAAAAAAATCAAATTGTATGTACTTAAAGAAATTGTGTTTTGAACGGGTTTGAATTTCATTTCATTTCATTCAAACCCTCAACGGGTTTGAATTTCAGTTGAACGTCAGTTTGGAAAAAATTGCATTCTTGCAAAAAAAAAATCAAATTGTATGTACTTAGAGAAATTGTGTTTTGAACGGGTTTGAATTTCAGTTGAACGTCAGTTTGGAAAAATTTGCATTTCTTGCAAAAAAAAATCAAATTCTATGTACTTAAAGATGTTGTGTTTTGAACGGGTTTGAATTTCATTTCATTTCATTCAAACCCTCGACGGGTTTGAATTTCAGTTAAACAATTTGATTAGTACAATAAAAATGTATACACCTTTCAAATCTCCAGAAATTCTTTAAATAAATTGGTTTATTCGTTCTGTTCCATCCACTTATCAGTTGTAATGATTATTTGCGATGTGAAGATGGGGAATTGAACACCAAAAAGTCGTCGATGTATTAAATCGAATAACAGTTTTGTAACGTCTATACGTCTTATATGTTTAAAAAAGCTGTCCCAGTGTGTGTATCAAACATCATAAAACATTCTGTATATATTATTACCAAAATTCTTAGTAATGATGATCGAAATATAACATTGGAACACAAATTCTTAGAATTATCCAACAACAATTAACAAAAACAAGCGCAACCATATATTCTCACCTGTAAACTGTCAAATCCTTGCAAAACCGCATCCTTTTTGCCATTTACCACATCATTCTTCCTCCCTCCGGTAATGTCGTTATCACCACTAAGAATGCCACAGCCACTTTGCACTATTCTGCTACTTCGGCCAATGTTCTGCTGTTGCTGTTGCAACCATCTACTGCTATTCGATGACACCACCGCCGTTTGGGTCTTGATCACTTGGAGGCGGCTGCTGGTGCTGGTGCTGGCGCTAGTGGTGGTGGTACCACCCCCGCTCTGATGGTGACTCTGGAACACCTCCAGCTGGCGTTGCGCTTGCGCCAGCTGATTGCCGCTGGCGGTGCTGCAAGCTCTAGAATCTATCACCTGGAAAGATCGAGAAATGATTTGCAAAGACTTTTTCGCATTGTATTTATATATAAAGTAGTCTGACTAGATAATAGGCCAGTTTATCACAATATATATATATATATATATATTGCAAGTATACTCACTAGATGGCAGCATATATACACGAAGGATTAATTAAAAACTGTTAGCAATGTTGATGGTTTGCCGCGCGTGATTATCATTTTTATGCTATGTAAGTAATTTTCTATTAGATAACGGGAGGGACGCATTCTGTGTCTAGAAGTTGTACTATAATAATAATAATAAATGTCTTTTATTTCAATAAACATTAGTATAGGTATAAGTATAAGATAAGTACAAGTATAAGATATAAGTAATATATACGTATAAGTAATAATATATATAATTGTCGACTTTTTATCTTTAAAGTGGCAAAGAGAATTCTGATACATTATTTTCTTAAAACAGTCCACAGATGACACCACAAGCGTGCTGCCGTACGTTTTAAAACTATTTAAATTAAAACCAACTACGAAAATTGCTATAAATATCTTACATCATTTGCAGAACATTATAATCAATATTTTATATATAATATTTATATGTCTAGCAAATTGAACATAACGTTACATCTATACGCTATTAGTTATTTGAGAAATTATTTACTAGTACGTTGGGAATTGTTGTGTTTAAGCTCGCGTTATTATTCAATTTAAACAAAATGAAATGTATGAAATATGAAACAAAATGAAACCCAATAAAATTTGAATACCTAGCGAAATCAAATCACAAAAAAATAAAAAAGTTATTTTAACTAGATTCATTTCGAATAACAAACAATTCACGGGATATCAACAATCATTTCTCTTGCGATATTTTTTCACAAATAAATTTGAGTAACAGCTATTCGAGCACTATAAATCAATAAAAAAAATTTTTTTCTGCACAATTTAAATAGTTGCGTTAGAAATTAATAAAAAAAAAATCAAAAAATGACAATTTCTCTTGCGATATGGGAGTGGTGGGAGTGCATTCAGCGCCCATCCTTAAAAAAAAAAAAATGAATCACGTTCGTACTTGGCGAACCATTCGTTGGCTCAATCAAGCGAAACCAATTTATGAATCATTATGTACCCGAGAAAAAATCCGGGGACAGTCCAAAAAAAGTCAATTCGTCAAAATCAAGACTTAAAAGATTTAGTTTTAATATTTTGCGATTGAAATATATTACCACCATTTTTAAGACAACAAAGCGGTGTGAAATTAAAGCCATTGGTTCTACCAAGAACTATTCGTTATATATAATTTTGATGATATATTTTTAAAGACCCATTTTCCAAATGCAGAAAGGTACCATTCTAAAACATTATTTTTTAGGTATACACATCGCATTTCCACTTATTAATCATCGAAGGATCGAAAGGCATATAAAACCATGACGACATCATCAGATTCTATAAATCGAATTATTCTGAATTTTTAATTGCATCGAAACTTCTTATTGTTACGATTTCTCGGTAAATAAAACGAAGCGTTCCAAATACAGAGACATTTGTTTAATTATAAATAAATTATCATTCGCCGACTAAGTAAAATCACTTGTTATAATCGACATATGATTTATTGTCATTTTGTAAATAGCCTCCAACGTGTTCTTTAGAAATATCGCAATAATAAAGAGCGACAAAGTATTGGACAAAGTATTATTGAGAAATACAGGGTGACACAAATTCATGCATTTTTTTAAAATTGTGTATGATTTATGAATGATAATAACTTCATTCACAAATTTACACATCATTTTATGAATTTGTTTCTAAAGAAATGATGAAAAAAAAATGTTTGTCTTCAGTAAATGAACAATAATCTGAAATATATGTGCAATTTGGTTCGCTGCACGAGATTCCCCATAAGATTTACAAGACACTTTAATGATATCTACGCGATAATGTATTTTTATTGTTTGGGTTGTGTAGGTAGCCCCGTAGTAGACGTGGGCGCTACGTAATGGGGCCCTCTTTTGTGTTTTGTTCGGCAAATGGGTGCACCGGTGTGTGTATAATATTTATTTAAAGTGTCATGTACCCACAATTATGCACACGTTCCATGTGAGCAATATGAAAAATATTGTAGGAAAAAAATTCTGAATGTTAAAATGTATATATAGTTTTTAACCAATTCGTGGAATTTTTATCTACCTAACTAAAGCCTGAAATTTGGGATTTCGTCTGATAGACGTGTCTGTAGTGTCAATAGAAAAGATAATATAGCGAAAAAATAATAGATATATTTGCAAATTAAAAAATCGTTTTATATCATTTATTGAACCATAATTAATGAGGAACTAATAATAGTGGAGTTAAGAGTGACATTTAACCATTCTTGTATTTATGGTGCATTGTATAAATTTGCTATCAGATCGAGTCGAAAAATCTCCAGAGGAATAATTATAATTTTTATTACACAGCCGAAATGTCCCGAAGCAATACGACGATGTACGAAAGAAATGACAAACATGCGCATCATAATAAAAAAAAATGCGACATAAAAAAAAGAGAAAACTGTAAGCAAACTACGAAAAAGTGTAATACCGTTCGTCCTCAATAGGTGCCAGCACTTCTGGAACCATGAAAAATGCTCAAAAACGATTCCTCACAAATATCCCTATTCCCTATATAGTTTGTTTATATTAGTCTATGGCAATGTTAAAGCGCTATATTCGGTTGACATATTTTGACCAGTGGCGGCTCTTGACATTTCAATCGAGGAGGGCGCATTTCTTAAAAAATAAAATAATACTAAGAAATTTTACCTAAAATGGATGCAAAATGATTAAATTCAATTATTTCTTGTAAGTGGTATTTCGCTCTTCTATCTTTCATTGATATAAACACTCTTCGCACAAGTTTGTGATAAATTTAAATCAGGCAATGGCCTATCTAATTCTTTAATTTTTACTTTGTCCTCTAGAGAAAGTCTACAAAACTATATTTTATATAAAGAACTAACACTATTAATTTTTATTAAATTATTTCTATTAAATATATTCTTGGAGAAACACGTGGCAAAATCGTACATACGTAACTACACAGAACAATGCAACTGTCTTATCTGGCTATTCTATATCCATTTTCCTGTATACTAGACTAGGTTTCTCTGTTGGGACGCTAAAGAATCGCGGCCCGGAATAGCTAAAAACAACGATATATTCTTAACTGTAGAAGCGGCGTGACGTCACGTATCCATAGCAACGTCGGCCGCTAGTTTGTACGCGACCAAATGAAACAGATGATATACTGCATACGGTCGCTCTCACTCTATCGCTTGCAATAGATAGGATGAGTGCATATGCATTTAATTCATACTTGCTCGCTGCCACACCGTGTTGAGTGCTATCGCAACGCAAGCTTTATTTTTTAGGAACAATTATGCCGAGATAAAATATCGCAATACAATTATATATCTACGGTGATGCGCTCAATGGTCAGGAGGGGCGCGCGGCCCTGCGGCCTCGAAAGAAACCGCCACTGATTTTGACACTAGTTTGTTTACGTATAAATGTCATAATATGAAACTGAAGTAAATATTACAGTAATATTTTCTTAAATATATAATAATATGCAATGTTTAAGAATGTTCTGATCGTTTAAAGAATAAAATTTATTTTATTACTAGTTGTTAGTGTCTTTACTTCTATGAATTTATTTCAGGATAATCTTATAAAAATTCTTTTTGCAAATTGTACAGAGTGATATCTAAAGAATATTTTTAACAATTATTTTCAGTTTAATATAAAACAAAAAAAAAAACGTTCATTCTGTGGTAGGTAGGCCACTGACAATATCCTTATTCAACTTTGATTGTGTTCGTTTTTTTTTTTATAATAGAAAAAATATTCGATTCCTGTAATAAAATAAAAACGTCGTTTGCATAAATATATAATAATGATCCGTTATTGAGGTCATTATTGCGTAATTGAATTTAATGTTTTTTTTAACTTCTTCGTCCTTCGTACAAATTGCGATATCTATGTGTCATACAGTCGTATATAACTAACTAATAGAATGTAGAATGCTAGTATGGTATATTAGTAAATTAAATACAGTAGTTCAATATTCTTTTATACAGAAAAAAAACACACAAATAAAGAATCGCTGTACAATATATCAATTACCACTAACAAATTGTAGATAATTACATACTTATCCTGTTCGCATTTTATTGCAAATAATAATAGTAAATTAGATAAAAATTTATACCGTGCGTGGCAAAATTTTAATCTGAGAGAATGTTTCCTTTCTAGAGTATCAGATATTTAACAAATCGAAGTATTTAGTCGGTCATTTCTGCATTGCAAAATCTTCTCGTATTTGATTCTCAATTTTTTAACAGAATTTTTCTACCGTAACATCATCAACTTTTATCACACCGCTTTTTGTCGAATAGGATACTTGATTGTTAGGAGCAATGGCGGTACGATGAATGACGAGTAGGAGGAATGGTCGGTAGGATAAATGGTGTGCTCTGTTTTCGTCGATGCAAAAAGACTCTATTGTTGTTATCAACCTGACCTTGGGTCTTGATGATGGCTGATAATAACGATGCTGTCTGTCAACGCAGGAGACATAAATGGTGATAGATGGGCGTGACTGAATAATAGCCGACGACTGGCAGATTGCAAATTAGCATGCGGGTACAAGAACTACTGTCAAACAGTTAGCTAGAACTACTGTCTAGCACTTTTGATGGACGGTAGTTCATCTGTCGCGTTAATACGTTTATAAACAATCTTAACAATGTATCGAATACTATATCAGGTGTCACGCATAAGCTATGGTTTTCTAATAATAGTGTATAGGTTGTCAGGGCCGGCTTCAGATAGTCTAGAGCTTACTCCACAAGCAAAAAATAATAAAATGTAATAAATTAGTAGAAATTTCATTTTGAAGTACTCAGAACTACTTGTGTATAAAATAGCGCATCTTTGAAAAATGTTTGAACGACAGCGCCATATTGTTTTTCAAAAAAAAAGATTAATTTCAAAATATTTTTACATTGCCATTACAGTTCACAACATTTGAACTACTTAAGTTTATAAATATTTACTAAAATGTGTATATAAACACTATAAGTGTGTGCTAAGTTTTTTTTACAACATTTTCGAAAATTTTACGATAATTATTGGAAATATCTTGCGATTGAAAAAAATGAAAAAAATTCTAAATAAAGTTCGCGATATATATTTTTTCCAAAAAAGCCCCGGGGCTCAAAATTGTTATAACTGATTGTAAGCAGAAAGATTTTTCAATTTACAATTGTAATTAATTTTTCAATATGGGCTTAAATGCGCATTTATTTCACAATCGAATGAATGAAAATATCGGAAGATACAGATTTTCAAAGTGAACAGTAAAAAATATTTTTATATGGACGTTCCATGTTAAAATTCACAATTTTTTCTTTACGTGAAAAAAATTATTGAAAAAAATTATTACGTGAATTTATATATATATATTTTTAACCAAATTTGTTTGTTTTAAATCCACATGTCAGTAGCGGTCGCTTATAAATGATCGACAATTTTTAAACAAAACTTTCATAAAAAAAGACGATTTTTCAGATATTATTTTATCGAGGAAGCTGGTGAAAAAAAAATAAAAGTTTGACCGTTCCATAGCTAGACATCTTATCTACAATCAGTAGAAATTGCGTAATTTAATTTGCTTTCGTTTGATAGTTGTGTTAACGTTAGTAAACCTTTGAATGTGTCCGCGGGTAATTTATTGGGAGCATTGGCAACAATGGTACATATAAGTTATACAAAACAAGTACAATCGACCAGATAAATGATGGTCATGAATCACTAGTGGCATCTGTTGGCAAAAGTGTTTGTCCCTAATTTGGAGACGCTGCTCTTACAAGTGAAATTCTCTTTTTATGCCTCGGTGGAACAGGAAGTGCGTAAATAAACGGTTTATTTCATTAATCGCGTAAAATTTCCTTGGAATATAGTTTCGCATTAATTGTACTTTTACAATAAATTGATTGCTGTCTATTAAAATATCACCTAAACAATATGATGGCTAACTTTTTTATTGTCCCACGCAAGACGATGAAACGCACATCAATTTATTAGATTATTAATATATTTGTTATATATCAGAAAATTATTACATATTATAATGAAGCAATAGAAAATATCACTAAAGCGTCTGTACTCATATATCAACAATTTAAAATTTAAAACATCGTAATACAATGAGTACTTATCAGCAATTCATGTGGGCGAAAATTTCTTATATAATCATTAGATTTCTTTTCATAAAATCTAAATTGCCTCATTAATTCGTTGGATAGCTTGAGCATATGACATGCTGTACCACGCGATCCAGTAAAATGTACTTTCTTTAATAACATGTTCAATTAGTATCAGATGTAACATACGGGGTACCTTCGAAAAGTAATGTAAAAGCGGTTTTTTGTAAAGTAGTACAACGAGAAAAATATGGACCAAATTTAGGGATACAAAATGTTGGTAAAAAAATGATGTACAGGTTGAGTTTGACCATTGATAATTGAAAACGAGCAAATTTTAAGATCAAATATTGCCTAAGGTTAAAAAAGAACGATTACCCTAGTGGACTGTGGAAATGTTCGACTGTGAGGCGTGGACTATAGCAAAAGACGAGTAACGAATGAATTGAAGAAGTTAGCCCAGGAGAGATTTGAGTGACGTGCTGTTGCCAAACGAATCTTCAAAATGGTGAATTTCCCGGGCGATATTGGTGATTAATAAAAAGAAAAGTCCTCACTTCGAGAGCATGATTTTACTTTTACGTTGGATTGTTAAATGCATTATTGGATCTGTCGATATATCAATCGTCTTGCTTCATCCTTCTGCTCTAAAATCGGTTGGTGTCACTTATACGCAGATATAAAATGGTCCATTGAAGCCCGCCCACCCACCAGTATTCTCTGCACACCGTACGGATCCCATAATGGATCGTACTGGGCACACTTTGATGCTTAACACACATTGAATATCGGTGTGACCAGAGGTAATCTGCTTATAATAATGGCTCTCCACTCCCGTATCAAATCAAATACGTATTTGATGAGATGAGTGGATGGATACATACAACTGCTGCGAAGTATAATGATCCGCTGTTAGAACGTAAAGTGATGTTTAAACCGATTTGTGTTACCATTGAGGTTTGCCATTTTGAAGCTAGAATTTTTTTGAAAGAAAACTCGTAAGAATCGTTAAGAAACGATCAGATTAAATACGTACAGATTCCTGGAGGTGTTGGCTATATTAGTTACCTTTAAAAAAACATAACATGGCCTTATTTGTTCGTAGAAATCGAAAAAAGTTGCTGAAGACAATGTGTGTTGTCCCCATGTGCTAATCTATACAGGATTTGCGCATTCGATACATTGAGGTTCCTAAATGATGGGGCTTGTGAACGGGTATTTTTTAAATTTTCGATAACATGTCGAAAAAAAATCAAAACTTTCATAAAAAAAATTTTCAGACGATTTTTCAGACGTTATTTTATCGAGGAAGCTAGTGAAAAAAATAGATAAAACTTTGACCGATCGGTAGTTAGACATCTTGTCTACAATCAGTAGAAATTGCGTAATTTAATTTGCTTTCGTTCGATAGTTGTGTTAACGTTACTAAACCTTTGTTCGGAGTATTGGCAACAATGGCACACATACGTTATACAATCGACTAGATAAACTACGGTCACGAACCGCTAGTGGTATCTGTTGGCAGAAGTTTGTCCCTAATTTGGATCTTCATACCCAAGTTAAAATATTCGGAACAGCTGGCTGGCAATTTTATATCAATCGACGTAGTAACTGCAAAATACTTTTTACGTTGAAATTGCGGCGTTCAATTGTTATAAACTAACTAACAACACAACAGGTTGGTTATGTACTTATGTATTGGCCATCTGCGTCTGGTCTATAATTATTATACTATATGTTGATGCGTGCATGAAATATCGTTTTATACACATATTAGTTATTCATTGGCAGCTTTTCCGTATACGAAAGAAACTCTTTTGCATTCGATTACATCGACATCAGTCACGCGAGCGCAACGGTATGGACGAGTGAGAAAATTCAATCACCAGAAAATTGATGTTTGGATTAATTATTTGAACAGTATTTTTTTTTAAATAAATTATGTAATTATGATTAACAAAACTACACATATAAACAATCTCTCTTCTGCGTATTAGACAGGTTTATGTCTGACCAAAACAAAAAACTCGTGTGCAGTTTTTTTTTTTTTTTGCAAGTATAATCGTAATTTCCCTCGGCGAATGTAACGTCTAAGGACAACATTGTCCAGTCAACTTAAGCCATGATCGTGATGTACACACCACCATTATACTCTTCTGTTTCGTTCTTATTCATTTGTCTGCCGAGAATAAAGTTTTGTGAAATAGTGGTAATGTGAAATGTAAACGTAAAAGGCGGTAAAATGCATTCTAGTCGAGAGGCTAGTTGATGGAAAGATCTGCAGATGGAGTACTAAAACAACAACTTGTTGTTTTTTCTTTCCCGTCTGGTCTGTCTGACTGTCTGTTGTTATGGCGCGCCTCGGATTGTAAATTGTTGTTGGAGCTTTACAAACAGTAGTCAAAGACGTACAGGGTGTTTAGGACAAAGAAATCATTGTTAAACTTTCCAAATATTCGTTGTACGATAAAGTGTTAAGAAATATCTTTTTGTTAGTGTTCCGTCGATGTTCTTAAAAATGTTAGAATTATTTTCGCAATTTAGCTTAGTTATAATGTTTTCGTGTTATTTCGAATTTTACATTTAATTGAAATATTCGTGGTTTCTTCTCCACTATGATTAACGCAGTGTTGTATATAATTCGAGTGCTTCTTCATATAGACACAACCATGAACCAGTCTTTCTGTGAAGAACAAGAAATGCTAAAGGCAATACGTGCAGACTCGACTTTTAATTGCCCATTTCAAATACTACGTACACAAGAAACGTACTTTTCCAGTTCCTTTTTTAATTACTTTCGTTTATATTCGTTTTAAATACAAGCACTTTAGGAAAACGTTTCCATTAAAAAATAAATAAATGCACGCAAATGCCTGCAGCATTATTGTAATTTATCACAAACATTAATCGTGTAATGAGATTCTTTAGTGTTACAAGATTTTGTAGAAAATGATGGCGGAGTTGGTACATAGTTGGCAGAAAAAAAATTATAGCTAGAAATATTTTTATTTTAGTTTACAAACCACCGGAATTAAATAAAAACTAGACTGCTTCAAATATTTCTTAATGAACTGAAAGGAAGATACATGTAATAATAGGAAATGTATGGGGATGTTTTAATCGTTTTTTTTTTCCATAGCCTAAATGTATGTATAGAAAATGACATTCCTGATTCTAAAGTGCGTAAACCTTACGTTGTTGATAACGCAAAGAACTATTGACTTAAATCATTTAACTGTTGCTTCTCAACAAATAATTAGAATAGAAATTGATTAATCAACAAATACATACTAAAATATAACGAAATAATATTTGAAACGGATCTAAAGCGCATTAGGTTAAGAAAAAAAACCAAACGTGTATTTATACAGCGCGTTCGATTAGTTAAAATGCCTACTTTGGCGATAATTTTTAGGTTACGTATGGGTATCGAATGAAATATACGCTATATTTTGCCCATTATTTGTTCTTTCACTAAATAGGTTAACTACAAGAAAATTGAATTATATAAATACATTTTAATACTTCCTTTTCTTTAAGGTCAGCGACTTATCATAAGAAAAGCAGGGGTTCGGCAGCGTGTCTAGCATTTCCGCAATTTTGATTATTTTGGTATAATATTTTTTTGAGAATGTATCTAAAGGATGGGCCTTTTGAACGGTATATTTCTTATATTTTTTGATTTTCAATAACATGTCGAAAAAAAATCATTACTTTCTTAAAAAAAATTAATCGATTTTTCAAACGTTATTTGACCGAGGAAGTTAGTAAAAAAAATAGATAAAAGTTTGACCGTTCCATAGTTAAATATCTTGTCTACAATCAGTAGAAATTGCGTAATTTAATTTGCTTTCGTTTGATAGTTATGTTAACGCTAATAAACCTATTTATGTGTGCGCAGGTAATTTAACATTGTATCTTTATTTTGGGGTTGTGAGTATTGGCAACAATGGTACATATAAGTTATACAATACAAGTACAATCGACCAGATAAACTATGGTTATGAATCACTAGTGGCATCTGTTGGCAGAAGTGTTTGTCCCTAATTTGGAGACGCTGCTCTTACAAGTGAAATTATATTTTTATGCCTCGGTGGAACAGGAAGTGCGTAAATAAACGGTTTATTTTATAAATTGCGTAAAATTTCCTTGGAATATAGTTTCGAATTAATTGTACATTTACAATAAATTCTATAAAAATTTCTGTCGTACATCAACTTAGCTGGTACTAACTAAAATGTTAGTACGAATTACGTACTGTTAAAGCTTGAGGAATGTTCCTAAAGGATGGGGCTTTTGTATGGTATATTGCTTGTATTTTTAAATTTCCAATTACAACTCGAAAAAAATAATCACAACTTTCATAAAAAAAGACCATTTTTCAGACGTTGTTTCATCGAGGAAGCGAGTGAAGAAATACGAAAAAAAGTTTTACCGTTCCATAGCTAGACATCTTGTCTACAATCGGTAAAAATTGTGTAATTTAATTTGCTTTTGTTGAATAGATGGGCTAATGCTAGTAAACCCTCGCAATCTAGCATAAAAACATATGAAATTATTTGATTTGGGCTACTAATAGCACAGCGTAGTGTAAGGTATTCATAATAGATGGCGCTGGTTTACTAATACATCCTTTATGAAGTATATCTACGTATCTTTATATAATATGTTGGCAATGGCAGTGTACTTTATTCAAAGTGTGATAAAATTATATAAATTAAATAGTGCATAATCAATCAATTGAAAAATTGATTTAATTTCGCTTCCTTTCTTCGAAACTTACTAGCCATATCATTTGATTAATAACAGTTCGATAATTATTTACATATAACCCGATAGTTCAATCTATTTAGCTTTCCTGCTAAATAATAAACGCAATATATCATTAGCGCAAATCTTTAAGAACATCTGAGCAATATCTGAGCTCGATTATCATTATGACATAAGCAATATCTGCCAAGTATCTATGTACGTATTATCCGCGATATATCTACATGCTAATGAGGCGCAACATGGAAGCTAGAAGACTGAAGAGACCTACTCCACTGTAATAGATAAAATAAACCTCTTCGGACGAGTTAAATATACATAAGCGTGCATTTGTGTGATGGACAACCAATAAAATGTTAGACGCGCGCTGTTAAAGTCAGATGTTACGACTTTATTGATATACAGAATGTGTAATAAATATCCAGGGAGGTGTAGTTTATGTTTTATGGTTTTGTTTAATTTTATTCGAAATTAATAAATGTAGCACCAAACATATTACACAACTTCAGTTAAATTTATAATAATTTTTTTAAGCAGTGTACCAAAAAATTGCATTGACAAAAATTAATATGTACTAACAGCAAGATAAACTATTATTTTTTTAAACATTTTCTACAAGTCAAAGCGCTAGAAAACAACTGTACGTATCGCCCAATATTTATCTTTCTTATAAAATCTATTTTTTTCCAAGTTCCAATACAATCCCGTTTATTCGTTTCACGCTGTATAATTGTCACGGGATAGAGAAATTACTTACAACCGAAGACGACTGATAATATTAGTCCAGTAGTATATTAATTATGTCCGATGTACCGATAGATTATGTAATAGTATATTACTTTTGATGGACTGGACACCATTTACTTGTGGTAAGTCCTTTAGGTATTCGCTTGCATTACGAGCGTACAAGCGAAGATCCATTACGGTTTGGTGTAGCTAATGCAAGAAAAAAGCCTGCCACGTTTTTCAAGAATGAACGCGAATGTAATTACGTCAGTGGCGGTTCCTTATGCGGGCCGCAGGACCGCGCGCCCCCCCTGAACATTGAGCGCATCACCGTAGATATATAATTGTATTGCGATATTTTAACTCGGCATTATTTTTCCTAAAAGATAAAGCTTGCGCCGCGATAACAATCAACACAACACGATGTGGCGTTCGTTATGGTATCCGTTGCAAGTAATAGCAGCGACCGATGCTGTATCTATCGTTCGTGTGGTATAGATATATCGCTAATTTGGTGCCGCTGCGTGTTCAGCGCCACCCAGCCACACAGTACAGGTTAAATGCATATGCACTCATCTCACTCTATTGCAAGCAATCGGTGAGAGCGACCGTATGCAGTATATCTTCTATTTCTTCGGTTCGCTCCTTGCTTCATTATCTAATATATGTCACAGATTCCCAGCGACTATCCAAGACCAGTATAAGTTAAATACATATATACAGTACATATACAATGAGATGAGTGTATCATAGAGTGCAGGCGACCGATCTATTGGATGACGCGCTTCTTTATCGTCCTAGAGAAGTTCAGAGAGAACAGAGAGTAGTATATATATACAGAGAGTATATATATATGTATATAAATTGCTATAGAATAGCCAGATTAGACAGTAGCATTTGTTCTGTGTATGTACGATATGTACGTATGTATGATTTTGCCACGTGTTTCTCTAAGAATATATTTAATAGAAATAATTTAATAAAAATGAATAGTGTTAGTTCTTTATTGAAAATAGAGTTTTGTAGACTTTCTCTTGTGGACAAAGTAAAAATTAAAGAATTAGATAGGCCATTGCCTGATTTAAATTGATCACAAACTTGTGCCATCACGCTGCTTCAACAGCTATGAATATATCGTTGTTTTAAGCTATTCCGGGCCGCAATTCTTTAGCGTCCCAACGGAGAAGCCTAGTCTAGTATACAGGAAAATTGATATAGAATAGCCAGATAAGACAGTTGCATTGTTCTGTGTAGTTTTTTGCGATTTTGCCACATGTTTCTCCAAGAATATATTTAATAGAAATAATTTAATAAAAATGCATTGTGCTAGTTCTTTATTGAAAATAGACTTTCTTTTGAGGAAGCCGCTTTCTTTAGCCGCCACTGAATTACGTACAAATATCGATGGTTTTAATGCATAGCAGCGTATGTTGTTAGTCTTCGGTAATGTAATAGACGCATTCTTTTTTAGAAAGGGAAGTAATTTATTTATACGGTCGAAGAGGTTATAGGAATTGGAATTGTAGTTTCTTAAAAAAAGTGATCGATTGAAGTTATAATAATCGTGAATGAGGGCGAAGAAATAAATGACGTTGGCGTATATTGTAGAGGATATCTGTACCTTGGTACAATGTCCAATATTATAATTTGCCGGAAAATGGAGTTTTTAAATTTTTAAACATTTTCAAATTGTTTTTGTTTTGAACCTGCACGTTCGTTCCATATTTTGGACAATGGCCCTTTTTGTTCCAAGGTACTAGCGATGTGTAGTTCACTCGCGAACGGTTCACTCGGAACGGTTCAATCTAATGACGGGCGTACTGTGACGATGTTTTGCAATGACCTATAGGTCACTAGGACCTAGTTCGTGAACTATCAACTAGATGGTGCACGGTGTACGTATTGATGTACTTGTACTAGGTCCTGAACCCGTCGTGTACTAAACCGTTCATGAATCACAATGACTCGTAAACGATGCAGTATAATATACATTACATATACAGTACTAACATTTATTTAGTGATAAAGTGTGTTGGTGAACGGAACGAAAGAGGAAACTCGATGCAATATTTATATGTTGGTATCAGATTTCATTTGGAATAAAATAATTAATATATTCGCAAGATTAAATGTTCTTAAATATGTCATGTCATAGCAAAGGTACAGATATAATGGCTGATTTCATCAAAGCAAAATGTATGTCCAGGTGCCACATTTTCCTGGATAAAAAGTGTCGCTAGAGATGTGCAAAAAAATGCTAAGAATTACGTAAAAAAGTACCCGAAAAATACATTTTAGTTTATATACGATTTTTTAAATTTAAAAAATTAATCTACTTTTAATATAGTAAAATAATTGAATCGGGGAATTTTTAACAGAAAACGATTTTGGTAGGTACATTTTTTGAAAATGGCAAGTAGAAATTTCAAATTTTCGAAAATTTATGATACATCCTAAAAGGATATGGCCCAAGGATTTAATAGAATCGTGGTTTTGATGGGAAATAATTGTTTAAAATTATTTTCCAATGAGCTGTTTTTTAATTTTTTTCTCACTGGGACTTAGAAACACTTTTATATGGACATCCAACGTTAAGATTATCAATTTTCTTCTCACGCAATGATAAGATAATATTTTAATATAAGAAAAGAAATATTTTTTTCAATTGTTTCAATTGATTTCAAAATTCCAATTTTCATATGGAAATCTTCCTAATTACATATCGAAACGATTATGGACTTTGTATTTATAAAGTCGAGTTTCGTATCAACTTTCCTTCAGAATATTACAATGACTTCGTAGATTCAGAGCGCAATGGAACTTCAGTGGAAAATTTAAATGGAAATTCAGTTCCACAAATGGAATTATTTGTTCCACAATTATTTCTATACTGAATACTCGTACAATTCGATATGTATTCTTTTTCTTAGCATAAAAAGCGCAAATAGTAAATTATAAGAATAATATAAATAACTTTATATCCTCGAGTCCTTTCAACAGGAGCAGATTAAGGAGATTTTAAATGTAAGTGATGACGAGACTTTTCTTTCGATATTTATAAGAGGCGATTTTTATTAAATTTCTTCGTAATTGCAAGTTGGTCCATTGTCAATAGAATCTTCATTATAAACTCAAATTACTATCTGAAAATTAGTTTAATTTTGGAATAAGAAAAGATACAAAGATTTTATAAAATTTCTATGTTGAAAATGATCACTACGGTATTAAATAATAATATAGAATATCACCCAAATACCGTAACTTAAAGCATTAACTAGCTAGATGCGCATTTCGAAGGCTACGCTTCCATCTTCAGTCGGTAAATAATAATAGTACAAAAATTTGTTATGAGAACGATATTAATGAACTATTTTATATTATTGTACAATAAAGTTTCGTCTTTGAAAATCAGAGAATGGATTTACAATTGACAGGCTGCAAACATCGATGGAATCGAACAAAAAATTTATTTTTCCGGTATTAGTAAAAGCCACACGTTTTTTAGTCATTTTCGTGCTTTCAGGGTTCAAAATGAATTTTTCGCGACAAAAAATATTTTTAGCTCTGAAAATGGACTGATTAAAAATCGATCACTTTCGAAGAAATCTGGCATTTTTGGACATTTTCTTGCTCCCAGGATTAAAAATGAATTTCCACAACGAAAAATAACTGTTAAGAGATGTGAAAATAAACCATAAATATTTTCCCCAATTACTTTTAATGTAATTGTGAATCTTACGCGCTCTTCGACCGGATGAGTGCGTACCTGATTCAAAGCATAACTATCTATCTCTTTACCCGCACATTCTTTTACACATAAAAGCAACGCACGTATGTGCACGGATGGTAAATCACATTAAAAATACGCGACGATTTATGTCTTATTGTTAACTACACGAAGCAAGCGCATAAAGTTCAAGCGCAAGCGAAAAAATGACAATAAAATAAACGAGGTTCGTCTGCAAAGAAAGAGCCGATAACTTATACGCAATTTACCAGAAATAATACGAAGCAACGCTCAGATGAATCATGTGCAGCGCCATTACAAATAACTATTCATTGTTGGGTAAACAATAAACAAATAAACGTGCTCGCTCGAGATTAGTTAGTTAAACAGTCCGCAATCCTAAAGATTGGTTGGAAACAGCACGCCATGCCGATCTATCCTGAGCTAATCCCTTCATCTCTCTATAGCTATTCATCTCAACGTCTTCAGCTATCTGACTCACATACTCCAATCTAGGCCTACCTACCCCTCTCTTTCCCTCCACTCTACCTTCTATGATCAATTGCATAATCCCCCCATGCCTAAGAATATGCCCTACTAATCTGTCTCTCCTACGCTGTAACACTCTCCAGATACTTCTCTTCTCCCCTACTAACTCTAGTACAGCTTCATTTGTTACTTTATCTTCCCAACCAATCTTCATCATCCTCCTATAACACCACATTTCTAATGCTTGTAATCTACGCTTCTCTTCCTTTCCTATAGTCCACGCCTCACACCCGTACAGTGCTACACTCCAAACATATACCTTCAGTAATCTTTTTCTAATACCCAAGTCAATATTTGATCTTAAAATCTGTTCTTTTTCTACGAATGCCTTCCTACCCTGTGCTATCCTACACTTTATATCTACTTTGCTTCGATTATCTTTTGTGATTCTACTGCCTAAATAACAAAAATCTGACACTTCTTCGATTCTATTATCTCCTATTGAGATCTTCATTTTTCTACTGCATTCCTTTTTGTCACACCTCATCACTTTAGTTTTACCTATATTTATTTTCATGTTAAAATCCCTAGTCAATACTGCCTGCATACCATTCAGTACCCTTTCTAAATTCTTTTCGCTTTCTTCTAATATAGCTATATCGTCGGCGAATCTCAACATATATATTTTCTCTCCCTGTACATTCACACCTACACTATACTCTTCTTTTACTTTGTTTATTGCATCTTCTATATATAGATTAAATAATAACGGTGAAAGTGTACATCCCTGCCGAACTCCCTTCCCTATTTTTGCTACCTCTTCTTCCCCCTCAATTCTAACTAAGGCAGTTTGGTGTTTATATAAATTAAAAATTATTCTCCTATCCTTATAATATATACCCGTTTCTTTTAAAATTCTAAACATTATGTCCCAATCTACATTATCAAATGCCTTTTCTAAATCTACAAAAGCTATGCAAGTTACCTTTCCTACCCTATTTCTTTTTTCTACTACCGTTCTTAGTGCTAGAATCGCCTCTCTCGTCCCTCTGTTTTTCCTAAAACCAAACTGATCTTCTCCTAGCCTTTCCTCTACTTTATTTTCTAATCTCCTATAAATAATCTTTAACAATATCTTCGATGCATGTGATAGTAGGCTAATGGTCCTATAGTTCTCACACAATTTAGCTCCTATTTTCTTCGGCATTGTTACTATTCTACTACGCTGAAAATCCTGTGGTACTTCTCCCTTCTCATATATTTTACAAACTAACCTGTATAATCGCTCCTGCATTTTTTCCCCTGCGTGTTTTATTAATTCGGCTGGTATCATATCAATCCCCTCTGCTTTGTTATTCCGTAAATCATTTAATGCTCTATGAAACTCTGACCTAAGTATGCTAGGACCTAAGTCATCCTCATCTATCTGTTCCACATTTTCTAGCTCCTCCATGTCCTGCCTACCTTTATATAAATCTTCAAGATACTCCTTCCATCTTCTAGCTTTTTCCTTATTTTCTGTGAGTTCCTTACCCTGCTTATCACATATAATGTTACCCTTTGGTTTTACTTTAGAAAAATGTGACTTAATTTTCCTGTAGCCCAAATCTACTTTACCTCTTCTCATATCCTCCTCAATATCCTCACAGTTTCCTTTTATCCACTCTTCTTTCGCTAGCTTGCATTTCCTATTAATTAAGTTCCTTAGTTCCTTATATTTTTTCTGTCCTGCTTCTGTGTTTCCTATTTTAATTTTCCTTCTTGCTTCTATCATTTCAACTATTTCTTCCGTGATCCATTCCCTCCTACCTGCCCTTTTCTTTGTGCCTAATACTTCATTTGCTGCTGTAGTTAGCCCATTTCTGATTTCCCTCCATTCGCAATCTATGTCGTTCCTAGATGTTCCATTAGCCATGATTTCTACTTTCTGCTTGTACTTTTCACATACATCAGCTAATTTTAACCTATCGACATCTACTCTGACCTGTTTGGACTTCTGTAATTTCTTGAATTTGACCTCTGAGTCCAGGACTACTAAATTATGGTCACTATCAATATCTGCTCCAGGGTAACTCTTACAATTCTTAATCTGGTTCCTAAACCTCTCTTTAACCAGTATGTAATCTATCTGATACCTCCCTATATCTCCTGGCATTTTCCACGTATATATCCTGCGCTTGTGATTCTGAAAAAGCGTGTTTGCTACCACTAGCTTATTCCTAATACAAAACTCTACCAATCTATCCCCTCTATCATTACGTGTTCCTATTCCATATTCTCCTACTATTGGAACTTCCTTTCCCTTACCTACTACGGCATTCCAATCTCCGATTACAATTAGATTATCCTGTCCTTTAACGTTTGCTAACCTAGATTCAATCTCCTCATAAATGGATTCTACCTCCTCATCATCGTGACTTGAAGTTGGCATATATACTTGCACTATAACTGTGTCCGTTAATTTATAATTTATAATAACTCGAGATTGTAAATTTTAATTTAAAATTGTCATCGAAAATTACGTCGTCGCACAAAAATACTTAAGAATTACTCAGACAAAAACAATTCGCCCCCAACGTGAAATCTAACATTACTTCCAATACCGTTCAATTTTCGAATTTGAATTTATCGTCTTCTTTGCCCAGTTTATCGAAGAGCGCGATTAATACACACAGAACAACTGACATGACCATCGAGGAACGAAGAAACTCGCACCAATCTGCAATAACATATTATCCAGATATTCGTGCGTTAACAATTAAGCTCAGGCATGCAGTTTGTAAGTGAGCGTCGCCAATTATATTTGCTTAAGATTTACGAACTTTCACCGCTGATCACTTTCTGCTTTACCAGCGTTGTAAATGTCCGCAATTAGATACCTTCTTGCAGATTTAATGAGATTAACATTAGTCATGAGATTGCTTATAGTATATCCACACGATTTCGTGGTAATAGAAATTACAAGAACTTTAAAAAGGGTTGCCTTAACAGTGTTGCGTATCCAGTGGCGGCTCGTACCATTTCAATCGGGGGGGGGGGGGGGGGGGCATTTCTTAAAAAAGAACATAATGGATGCAAAATGATTAAATTCAGTCATTTCTTGAAAGTGAATTCCACTTTTCTATCTTTCATTGATATAAACTTTTCCAAAACTTTTTCGTTAAAATTGTAAATATCTCGCACCGCATTTTTATTAATTAATACACATCATCGCCAAGGCGTTTAAACGATCATTACCCATAGCATTTCGCAAAAAAGTCTTGATTCCTTTTAAGTGTTGAAAAACAACGCTCTGATTCAGCTGTGGTCGTTGGGGTTGTTAAAATAATTTTAAGTATTTTTATAGTTTCCGGGAAATGTTTCACTGAGATTATTTTGTAGCAATAACGAAAGAAACTTTGTGACTCGATAAAAATCCGGACGCGAGTAAATGACTTCTAATTCTATTTTTAATATGGTTTTATTCAAAAATTTATATGCATGACACACGGTTACCAAAAGTCCACTGGAAATTGTTTAGAAAAAGTTGGCACCGATTTCGTGTTAAATAACTCAGCGGCTTGTAGATGGCCACGATATGAGAATCTGTCCTTCATCTGTGTTATAATTTTTTTTTGTAAATGTCTCTTGCAAAACGCCGCGTAAATGTCCGGTTTTGAGCACAAGTTTGCGATAAATTTAAATCAGACAATGGCCTACCTAATTCTTTAATTTTTACTTTGTCCACAAGTGAAAGTCTACAAAACTCTATTTTCAATAAAGAACTAACACTATTCATTTTTATTAAATATATTCTTGGAGAAACACGTGGCAAAATCATACATACGTAACTCACAGAACAATGCCACTATATCTATATCAATTTTACTGTTTACTAGGCTTCTCTGTTAGAACGCTAAAGAATCGTAGCACAGAATAGCATAAACAACGATATATATTCTCGCTGTACAAACAGCCCGACGTCACGTTGCTATGACTCATCCAAAGCCACTGCAATATTGCACACTAGTCGTTATACAGTACAAGCGGACCGAGGAAATATAGAAGTCATACTGCATACGGTCGCTCTCACCGATTGCTCGCAATAGAGTGAGATAAGTGCATATGCATTTAACCTGTACTGTGTGGCTGGGTGGCGCTGGAATGTGTACTACATATTAACGATATAGCTATATTGCCAAGTATATGCAGTATAGCTATACTGCATACCGTCGCTCTAACTCTAGCGCTTCCAACAGATAGGGCATATGCATTTGACTGGTACTTGCTCTAGCTGCCATATCGTGTGAGTCATGAGTGTTAGGTATGTTCGCGGCGCAAGCTTTATCTTTTCGGAAAAATAATGCCGAGATAAAATATCGCAATACAATTATATATCTACGGTGATGCGCTTAATATTCAAGAGGGGCGCGCGGCCCTGCGGCCTGCATAAGGAACCGCCACTGTGCTTACCCCACAAGGGAGCAGCGATAATTGCGAAGCTAAGAAAAGTAATTGTCGATATTATGGACAGTAATTTATATAGTTAAGCTACTTTAAACGGATTGTATTTCAATCGAGTCTGTATAGTTTCTACTGTTGCTAATTCATTGAATACAAATGCCAAGATAATTTTCTAATATAATTAATTCGCAATGTCCACAAGATCCGAGTTGATACTAATTGTAATTCCGAAAAAAATAGATATATATTTCTCGGATATTATAATATATATATATAACTATTTCGTGGTTATCAAATTATTATTATAGTTAACAAAATGAACATGTAAAATATGTATCAAATATGGCATTATTTTTTTTTTGTGTGCATTAACTTTTTAGTAGTCATCGAATTTATTTGAAAAAAAAATTGCACTCGGTATATTCATAACAAATGCAAAATCGGTTACATAAAGTTTAGTTAATTAATATATGTTCTTATCATTTAGATTGCAATGTATCTAGAAAGGTGATTCTATCGACTTAATAACAAATATCAGGTTCACGGATTATTAATTATATACGAGCAGCAACCACACGCGCAAGCGCAGCTAGCCAACAGCAATCCGCCCTGACGGACTCCCAGGGGAGCCAACCTTTTTTCACATTTCATACTACAATATGACGGAGAAAGTAGATCAGTCCCTTTAATCGCACGTCCCAAATATCGCATAAACCGCCCAAACAATGGTACTATTTGGCGCTATTAAAAATACCTCGTGCTTGGTAAGAATAAAAAAGCTGAAATCCGTTCAGCGGCGGCACACGATTAATAAATCGGAAGTGTTGGACAGGGACAGAGAAAAGCATGTTTTATTATATATAATAACCACTTCTTATATCCATCACATTTGATGGATCCATCCATCCATGCAGCAGTTAAATTGTTAATTAATTAAATAGGCAATAATATGAACTCCTTAAACATACTACGCAAGTAAATATGATTTTTCAGTTAACCATCAACTAGAAAATTAAAAGGGATGTTGTTTGCACTTCTCAAATCCTTCTGGCGTAAATTGATGATCAATTTCTCTGGTCTTAATTAGTTTTTTATAAACGCGAGCGGACATTTTTGCGGTACGTCTTCGTTTCGGATCATTAAAATCCACATGATAGAAACCAAATTTCACTCTAAAATAGATGATGAATGTGAGGATCATTGCAAAATTTGTTGTATTAACAATTACGTATATCCCAAAGCCCATTCGAAGTTGTCTAAAAAACTCCATGCCGCATAAGCGATGATATTTACATTATTATTCGCGATAGCATCCAAGGCAGCTTCGAGGTAACTCTAAAAATGTCTTCGTTTCATCAATTTCAAGCACAATCAAAGGTGATAGTAATGGTTAAACATATGCAGGAGTAGTGCATGCATTAAAGGAACTGATACTAACGCATTACTATCGTCTTCGATTGCATATAGATTATTACGCGATGAAAACGAATCCGACTACAGTCATCCAAGCCATCGTGAGGAAATCCAGCGTATCCGTTCTCCCCGATTACAATCTCTGGATTGTCGTATTCCTTATTGATCCAAGTGAGGACGTCGTAGAAGCCTCTCGGGTCCACGCGGAATCGTTCGGCGGCTGTCGGTTCGGTATCCGGGTCCGCAGCACAAACAGTTTTTACATCGGCATCGTACGATGGTGTTCTATACAGCTCATGTGGTCGCGGCGTCCAGCAAATGAATGAAGAGTAATGATTGAAGCCGAGGAAATCGGACGATCCTAGCAAGAGGCGCCTTTCATCGGCGGTAAAGTTGGGAAGACGAGAGCGCGGAAATCCTTCATTTTTACTGTTGCTGTCGACGTTTTGGCGCATTATTTCGGGCCAGTCGCCCGTTTTGGAGAATATCGGATGGGCGTACGCGCCGAACTAAAAGCGATCCATGTTTTATTCACATTTTATTATTCGATTGCGCGATATGGTCGTACGTTGAACTGTAGTTTACGTTCCGCAATATGCGTATCATTTGCGAGTGTTCGAAACCATCCGGATTCGATTGCGATTCCAACCCTTCCTACATAAGAAATGAATTACGACAAATAATCGTATCATCGTTAAATGATAACCGGTACCGCCATATTTCTCACGAAAATGCCGCTGGTAAATGCGGTAGGCTTTCGCATGGGCTAGTAGAACCGTCTTCGTACAAATATATCCTCCGACGCCGTCATGCTTTAAAAATGGCGCAAATATTCCTAGAGAATAGCCAAATTCGCAGATTTGTCTCGGCTCATTTATCGTGAACCATACCTTCAACATTTGATGTGTTATCCAAATTTAAAAAAAATATTTTTTATTACCTTAACTCTATCGCCGAATAATTCGAAGCACTTCCTAGCGTAAGAAGCGAAATAATCCGACATTAAGGGATTGGTCCACCCACCAATATCTTGCAAAGATTGCGGTAGATCCCAATGGTATATAGTCACGTAGGGTTCAATAGTATTTGCCAGCAGTGTGTCTATTAACTCGTCGTAATACTTAACACCTTCCTCATTGATATAATTTGTGAGACCCGTTGGTAAAATTCGAGACCAGGCTAAAGAGAACCGATAGAAATTAACACCCAGATCTCGAAGTAAAGCCACATCGGCGGCGGTGTGGTGATACGTATCTGAAGACATATCTCCATTCGAATTGTCCTTGATTCGATCGCTGCATTCATGAATGGCGTGGTCCCAAATCGAAGGAGTTCTTCCTGCGAGGGACTTATTTGAGTTACAGATCTTCGTATTAATCAATAACATTACCTCCCTCATTCCACGCTCCTTCAACTTGATACGCTGATGTTGCCACGCCGAATTTTATATTCGCTGGTAATTTTCTTGCTCCACGCCGATTTTCTTTTGGATTCGTTTCATCTGAGAGGTGAATTCTAAAATATAAGGTGTTACAACTAGCAATGTATTAAACAGATTGCGTTTACCGTAAGGAAAGTAAAAA
Source organism: Leptodirus hochenwartii (assembly GCA_947310635.1). NCBI lineage: Eukaryota > Metazoa > Arthropoda > Insecta > Coleoptera > Leiodidae > Leptodirus > Leptodirus hochenwartii. Next base: position 51,236,953 of record OX371176.1, read on the forward strand.
TATTAGCTTCAAATGCATTGTTTTTTTATTTGAAAAGACTACTGCCGGTTGGTCTTTTATACGACGACTGACTTTGATTAATGTTATTGTAGAAATTGTATTGTCTAGTTAATAGGAAATATTAGATGTTTTGAAAGCAGATAAGTAAATGTATCAGATTGAAATACAATCCAAATAGGTTTATATAAGTTTATACCAAGTGATTGGACGAAATGATCCAACACAGATTCTAATTAGCTTTACCTTAGTCTTGTTGAGTATATACATTTTGTATATATACAAACGGTTTTTCATTATTTGTTGCTTCCATGCTTCACTAAACGCTTTTCACTTTACAAACATCACGCTATGTAATAATTACACGGATTTTCTTAGTTTGCGCCATATGTTGTTCCTGATTATTATTTGTTGATTCGAAGAGCAACATTTTAAACGCCTACCATTTATTATGCAGTAACAATATATACGCGACTTGAGTACAACCCGTTCATTTCGTTTTCCTTCACAAATTGATCTCAATTTATGCTTGTGCCGTGACTTTTATACGATTCGAAATTCATTCAAGAATTTCTTACAAATTGCTGTGGCGTGAATTTCCGCAGTTGTAATAACCGAATGAATTTCTAAAGTTTAGGCTCGATGATATTTATATGTGATAAGCAGGGTAAGGAACTCACGGAAAATAAGGAAAAAGCTAGAAGATGGAAGGAGTATCTTGAAGATTTATATAAAGGTAGGCAGGACATGGAGGAGCTAGAAAATGTGGAACAGATAGATGAGGATGACTTAGGTCCTTGCATACTTAGGTCAGAGTTTCATAGAGCATTAAATGATTTACGGAATAACAAAGCAGCGGGGATTGATATGATACCAGCCGAATTAATAAAACACGCAGGGGAAAAAATGCAGGAGCGATTATACAGGTTAGTTTGTAAAATATATGAGAAGGGAGAAGTACCACAGGATTTTCAGCGTAGTAGAATAGTAACAATGCCGAAGAAAATAGGAGCTAATTTGTGTGAGAACTATAGGACCATTAGTCTACTATCACATGCATCGAAGATATTGTTAAAGATTATTTATAGGAGATTAGAAAATAAAGTAGAGGAAAGGCTAGGAGAAGATCAGTTTGGTTTTAGGAAAAACAGAGGGACGAGGGAGGCGATTTTAGCACTAAGAACAGTAGTAGAAAAAAGAATGAGGGTAGGAAAGGTAACTTGCATAGCTTTTGTAGATTTAGAAAAGGCATTTGATAATGTAGATTGGGACATAATGTTTAGAATTTTAAAAGAAACGGGTATAGATTATAAGGATAGGAGAATAATTTTTAATTTATATAAACACCAAACTGCCTTAGTTAGAATTGAGGGGGAAGAAGAGGTAGCAAAAATAGGGAAGGGAGTTCGGCAGGGATGTACACTTTCACCGTTATTATTTAATCTATATATAGAAGATGCAATAAACAAAGTAAAAGAAGAGTATAGTGTAGGTGTGAATGTACAGGGAGAGAAAATATATATGTTGAGATTCGCCGACGATATAGCTATATTGGAAGAAAGCGAAAAGAATTTAGAAAGGGTATTGAATGGTATGCAGGCAGTATTGACTAGGGATTTTAACATGAAAATAAATATAGGTAAAACTAAAGTGATGAGGTGTGACAAAAAGGAATGCAGTAGAAAAATGAGGATCACAATAGGAGATAATAGAATCGAAGAAGTGTCAGATTTTTGTTATTTAGGCAGTAGAATCACAAAAGATAATCGAAGCAAGGTAGATATAAAGTGTAGGATAGCACAGGGTAGGAAGGCATTCGTAGAAAAGGAACAGATTTTAAGATCAAATATTGACTTGGGTATTAGAAAAAGATTACTGAAGGTATATGTTTGGAGTGTAGCACTGTACGGGTGTGAGGCGTGGACTATAGGAAAGGAAGAGAAGCGTAGATTACAAGCATTCGAAATGTGGTGTTATAGGAGGATGATGAGGATTGGTTGGGAAGATAAAGTAACAAATGAAGATGTACTAGAGTTAGTAGGGGAGAAGAGAAGTATTTGGAGAGTGTTACAGCGTAGGAGAGACAGATTAGTAGGGCATATCCTTAGGCATGGGGGGATTATGCAATTGATCATAGAAGGTAGAGTAGAGGGAAAGAGAGGGGTAGGTAGGCCTAGATTGGAGTATGTGAGTCAGATAGTTGAAGACGTTGAGATGAATAGCTATAGGGAGATGAAGGGATTAGCTCAGGATAGATCGGCATGGCGTGCTGTTTCCAACCAATCTTTAGGATTGCGGACTCTTTAACTAGGCTCGATGGAACTATTCGAATAAGCCGATATATATTCCATCGAAATTCCATAGAATCTAAAATTTCACCATACACCGAAAGCGGTCTTTTTCCCACTTCATTTGCTCGAGGTTTCTTTTAGAGTTGTAATTCTCGCTTTGGAATTTACAGTATAAAGAATCAATCGCTACAAAACATTTTTTTAGCATACAAAAACATAGATTTAAGTGCAAAAATGTTATCCACGAGTTGAAAATGAGTGACTATAATTCTTTCATCGTGTGTTAAAAGGATATCAAATAAAAAAGTCTTCAGATGAGTATTACGACCACAACATGCAATGTAAATTTTCTTATGACTTTGTAGAACTTAACGCTTCGCTTACACGAGATTTTTTTTTAATCTAATGAAATAATGTGATTAAAATATCGAAATGTATTAGTGAACAAATTTTAAGGCAAACTATTACCCAATATAAGAGTTTTCTTTGTCAGAAAATTGATTGTTTATTACAAAATTTTTTGTTTATGAATAATTGTAGAAATATTTACGAGTTACAGAAAAATTAACACCACAGAAAATATATTTTTCAACCATACTGTATATATATATATATATATATACACGATCATGGGTACATACAATTAATTTTAATTATTATAAAATAACATATATTTTTGTATGTCTCACTTAGTAGAATTTTTTATAATATATAAAATGAAAGAGCAAGTATCATAGAATTGTCGATAATGATAAATTTCGAAAATATATTTATAAATTAACTGAAGATATAAAATGGTAAATATTCAGGTGAATATTACCATTTATATAAATGTAATATTATAAATTATTTATAGAACGTAATAAAACTTGGCTCATCCAGGAATTCATGGATGGCAACATTCCATGGTCCGGAATGGATTTTTCCTCAAGAAGGATTAATCTTAAATAAATCGAAGGACATGAAGAGTTATAAATTAAACTCAGGATTTTTTTTTTTTTTTTAGAAAATGTTACGCCACTGATATAACGTATTTACCGTACGATAGTGATATCAGATACCCATCTATAAAGTAGCCCAGAGGGAATTTTGCATCTTATGTACCGTGCTTTTTTTTGTGTTACAAAATCAACAATCGCCTAATGGTGCGGTAATTTGTCTTGACTTGACCTACATTCGAAATTAGAACTTACATCGTACATCTGCCTCTATACGAAAGCTACATTTACCATTGTTTAGTAATGTCGCTTTACACAAAACTATAAACTTCTTGTTTTATATTCCCAAAAGCTACATTTACCCTCGCCATAGAATTGCAGATTTAATTTTTTGAACTACAAATTTTTCGTAGTAGGTTATAAGTCACTTTTTATATTGTGGCGGACCTAATTCATCCTCTACTGCGCATAAGGGTTGAGCTTACAGTACCATTGTTGCCATATATGAATAAAAAAAACTTCAGTACAACGTGCTCAAATTGTAAACTGCATAGCAAAATTCAGATTGAGAATATTTAATGTATGAATATAAACGGCTTCGATTAAAGTCCACTATTTAGTAAAAAGTTTCCAGTTATTTATTATTAGTTTTGATCAGTTATGCTAATATTTGTTGGCTGTCAATATGACAACATTGCAGTCATTTTGACCACACCCCCAAATGACAAAAATGCAGTGGCGAGCATCTCTTCACGAGCATACGGTTTCGGGGTGTTGAAGCGGCCAGTATATTTTCAATTTTTTTTGTTATCATTGGTCTTATGCATAAACTAGTCTTAATTTGTAATGCGCAGTAGAAGAGGCCCGTCACTTAAAAAAAAATTGCCTATATATCATATTATTTATTGTTGTAAATATTACAAACTGCACCGTTTTTGATATATTATAACTCCCAGTAAATTTATTCTTATTGATCAATATCGATTCCGATATACAGAATTCAATTACAATTATTTATGAACGGTTTATTTACATTTCCAACAAATCATGATTCAATAAGAGATCGTATTTATTGCACATGCTTAACAAGTTACATGCTCAACAACTACGAATGATAAATGACCGATGATGAATTACAAATAGACGACTTAAATGTATAAACTATTCGATTTTACTTGTTAATTATGTAATATTGATTTCATTAGACCGTTCGCTTTCGATTAATATTTATTAGATGATTGATGCGTGTTTTATTTTTTATTTAGAAAAATATTAAATACGCGAATTGATTTTTGAAGTGAAACGCTTCCGTCACGAAAAGTGAAACATGCTACGCGCATGCGCCGCGTGTACTGTGCGTATACGCAGCATAAGGCAACCAATAGACGCCTGCGTATTTTATTATATATTACGCAAACACAGCTTAATCTTTTAGCTAATAATTTCCATTGTGTGAAAAGTGAAATGTAGAAAAAGACAAGTGCAGACAGAGTGCGAGCCTTTAGAGAATGGAAGAAAGCGATTAAACCGCCAAGAAAAGTGCCAACAAGTACCTTGCAAAGAAGTGGTGAGTATCGAGCCAGGCAAAGGGCGTTAAAGAAACACGATGGACAACATAACCTTCCAACGACCTCAAATACACTGGATGAATCGATACCGTCGTTAAGTGAGGACACAGTGAGTGATATAGAGAATTTGAATGCCACTGATTCAGGTCTACACGTGAAGATACACGCGGTGTGAGAGATCAACGAAATGAATCGGATACAGCTGAGCGAGCCATCGTCAAATAGAAATGCACCCACTAGTGCATCATACACAATATTTAATCCAAACTTGTCTTTATAGACTGTACGACATTATAGTTAATAATGCTTTCTTTGATGATGAGAGTGTCAATCAAAATCAATCAAAATCAAATCGTTAACAAATGGGAAAAAAGCAATGCATAAAATCAACTTTTCCTAGGAGTTTCACTTCTAAAGCACGAGAGTCTCACGCATGTTTTTTGTTGTTGTTCAGTCAGTGAGCCTAAAGTAGTTTAAAAAAGAATTAATTATTCGACAAAAATTATTTTTAGTAATGTGATATAAAATGTAATATACAATTTGTCTTTTTAATTTTATCTTTGTGAAGTAGTGCAATTTTTTTTTGATGGTTTTCTAAAGAAAAAAAAAATGCGATAAAATAAAAATAAATTAAGCGCAAGATGTATTAAATTACGAAGCTACAAACAATAATTATATACAAAGCCCGTAAGTACACTTCTATTACCTCTATTCCAAGAACTTGGCTGAGGATGTTACTTAACACCTATTTAGATTAAGTTGAATTTTTAGATCTGGATTCAGTTGGTAGTATCAGAATGTTCTTGTTCTTCAATTTTCTAAGATATTGACAAGGCGTAGATAATTATGAGCCATAAATTTCGGTTCATGGAAGTGTCTTTGTTATTGGTTTTGTGGTAACTACATCAACAGAATATAATCCCAATTACAGAGTGATATTAGGAACATATGGGCAGCCTGTTACTATAGAGCGGTTCGCTACTCCACTAAAGCATAGTTAATTGTATTCAAACGAAGAATGGTACCGCGTGTAGCGGATAGGTGGCGCTGAGCTGACATACGCTACCATCTAGCGGGACGTCGCTTAACTTTCGTTATCAATGCTCAATGCATTACCATGCATAGGTCACTGTGTCTTAAAAAGTAGATTTCACTAGAAAATGTTATTTTATATGAAAGAATAATTGCAAATAGAAAAAAAACACACACATGTCAACTAGATTATCAGTTTCACTTCATTAAATCTAATTAATTTCTTTAAACAATGCAAGGTCGGACGGAAGTAGCATTTTTAAAAAATAAAAATCCGCCGCATTTAAAACTGAAGATATAATATATTTTTATTTGTTACCAATGTTGTTATATTACGTTATTTTTTGATATTAAGCTGAACATCGCCCAGAGCGATAATAAATATTATATATTTCGTTTATTGTTATGCTAATGTATTTATTATTTCGCTCGATAAACACATGTTATTATTATTATTATTTAAAAAATAGTTGTTTCACGAGGATCTTCTTCTTGTTGTCCATCTATTCCGCACGTTCTCACATAAAGACCATTACCATCATTATTCCACGTATATATTAATTTTCCGGTTGTTATTATGATGTGTTAATTCCACGCAATGTTGCCATTTTTATTGTCGCGCATGCGAAAGCTAGACGACGTCGCAGCATCCTTCGAAGGATGCAGGTCAAGGGGCATCTCTGCACACGGATATTGTAATATACACGCGGCACCAAGATGATGGTACCAAGAACGACATGATGCTGGCTCACGATTGTTGTTCTTCGGTCAAGAAGAAATACCTCGCCTTTACTGAACTTATGCTTTACTATTATATGGCAGATTGAAATAGATACTCGAGGACCAATACCGAGATTCGTCTTCATCGATAATGTACTAATTGGAGATAATGCACCAAATTTAGCGAGCATTTTTGGTGCGTCAACATTTTGATGAAGAATTCCCAATTTCGCAATGAACTATTCGGGTTATATTTTGTAGAATAAATATTTCTTACTCCGTACTTCGCAAAGGAAACATCTTGAGAGTTGGCGATAATGAGGACATAAATGGTACGCTGATAGAAAAAATTTGGATAATTGTTTTCTTTTCGGTCGTCTATTACATTTTCCAAGTGCAAGTTCAAAAGGTCAAACAAACCGTCCATCTTCTTCATTTCGTTCTTGCTAGCGCAATATGATTATTTCTTGAGTTGTTTATACTTATATTCTCTTCAGTGGCGTAACAATTGCAAATAGATAGGTCCAATTTTTAGGGTCCATCTTTCTTATGGTCTTATAATAGCATTCTACAAAGATCTTCTTTAGGGTAAATTTCAGGATTTCGATAGAATCATATCGAATTAAATTCACATTCGTGCAGATATTTAAAAAACCAAACGCAGAAATAAAACAAACGTTAAATTCTTTAGAAACTGGTAGCGTTCTTTTAATAGTTCATTACAAATTCTTGTAGGTATATGAAAAAATTGATTGCAATATTTATCTTTGTTCGATTTCAATTTTGGTTCAGTCTAAACAAATTGTTGTCGAAATATCAAGAGATAGGTGACAATTTATATAGTAATTCCAGTAGTGGTTGTTCTTTGGCATTATGAATTGTCGCACTACTGATTTCCTGCACATTTTGCAGAGCGATCTCTTCTTCTAACAACTGCAGGCCACCATAAGTACTGTACAAACACAGTGCACACGTCGTAAATTGCACATTTTATTTCCTGTCTGTATCTGCATCAACGACCATCGCCTTATAGAAATAGATAAGTTGTGCGATAGTTGGTGAGGGAGTTAATATCTTCTGTTCCATACATATGGTAGGCAACAAGACCAACAACAGCGTATTATCTGGTCGGTTCTGTTTGGTTTGTGGCCGATGTAGCGCAAGAAATGTTAAGTGCTGTTCTATAGCAGAAAGATGTAATATATTTACGAAGATTTTTTTTTGGGGGGTATTTCGTGAAATTTATAAATGTCTGTACTTATTTTTATGCCTATTTAACCATATTTAAGCTCTTCGAGATTACAAAAAAAAATTTTAGTCTTATTAACTTATAAAAAAATGTATCATTTTTATAATTTATTTGAAAATTAACCATCTTGTGGCAATTTAATTTTAAAATTGCCAGATTTTTTTAAATTCAGTGCAGTATTTTGAAATTTTCGAAAATACGAATTCTATTATCCAATCTTATCTCGTAAAATATCCCCTCTAAAAATTACATTATATATTACTTTATTAATGCGCTGAACTTCGCTTTTTGAGAATTAGTTTTTGTATATTATTAATCTATTATTATCACACTTTATAAATGTATTTTTTTTACTTTTTTCAATAAAGATTATTATTATTATCTATTTACATACTTATTTTTATGTCTATTTAACCAAATGAATATTTAAAACTCTTCAAGCTCGCAAAAAAAATTAACCATTTCTTTTAATCCTTTTTATAATTCAATTAAAAATCAACCATCTTGAGGGAATTTAATATAATAATTGTAATAGATTTTTTAAAATCCAGTACGATATTTTGAAATTTTTGAAAATACTGGTTCTCATTAACCGATCTCATCGATACGTACGTATTTTTATGCCTCATCCTGTATATGATCGAAATGTTAAAGCGTCACTACACTTTATATTGTCAATCACGACAATATTACAATCAACTGTACGCCATGTCTTCGGCTGTCTTGTTCCGTATTGTTACAGAATGTTGTTGGGATGGGATGAGATGTCTTGTGGTATCAGCGAAATAGTTTTTCATCGGGGAATAACTGTTTGGAAAAACACCTGTCAATGTTGACAGCGAGAGAGAAGAAGGAAGAAGACATTTGTCATTATCGCAGCCCATATACACAGTGTCGACAATAATTTTGTACAAAAACATTTGTATGAGCAAATTCAAAATTTAGTTAGATGGTTTCGCCAATTATAATGGTGTAGGATATAAACTTGACTATTTTAGTTATTTTAATAATGTCCGATGTTGCAATGAATATTAATACAAGAATGTTTATATATATGAAGACTATATTCGTAGTTAATATTAGATGTTAAAACACGCGGTGTATAAATATCTGCATCTAAAAACTGGCTATAAGCATGTTATAATTTACGTCGGGTTTCGTTACAATAAGAAATTGGTAAAATCACGTGATTCTTTGGCTGAGAAGAGAGCAGCGCGCTTGCGCGAGTGCTCCTCGATCGTTCGTCGACCTGTTTCCAACGTTTTTTCTTTTTCTTTTCTGCACCTCTTGTACCGAGGCTCCGATCGGAATCGCGTATATATGAATAACGAGTGATGAGTGTGCAGAAAAACGGTCGCGAGGTTCTTAACATCACCTGACAAGATGACAAGTGCAAATACTCCGATGTTAAACGAACGCCACAAAATAAGACTGAAAATGCGCCGGATTAAAATGAAGAGCCCCCAAAAAATGCGCACGAATCGCGGCTGTTTTATATGTTCGTGTCGGTTCGATTGTATGTAAATTCCTGGGCGTTTAGTTTATGTATCGTGTTGATGGTTGCGTGGCAGCTGCCGCAAGAAGAAGCGCCGAAGAAGTGAGCGCCTACGCGGAAATTCCGTAACAATCGCTGGGAATATCACTGCCAAATATATAATCCTATATCAGCGATAAACGCTGGTGAAATTTGATATACATTTCGCCGACACAGTATTATATACCGTGTGTTGCTAAAGCGCGCAATTTTTTAATAAAAAAAATTGAACACCTTGTGTTCAACTGCTTACCAAATTTAATGAAAATATGCATACAAAAAAAAAAGAAAATAGTAAATGTTCACCACTTTTTACACCATATTTAATACGAAAGTTACTTCTTGTTACTCCATTATTTGCCAATAAAAAAAAACCTGTTCGTTTCCCAAAAATAGGAAATGTTCACCAAATTTTAGACGATATCTAAATTTTAAATCAATAACCAGATATTGACGTCTTGTTAGTCTCCTTTATCATTTGCAAGTCAAATAATATTTACCAAACGTAAGTGCCTAGGGGTTCAGAGTTTAATTTGGTAAACATTTAATTTGATCCTCTTATTATTTACTTACTGTAAGAGAGAATTTTCAGAACTGCGGAATTCAGAGAAGATTGGAAACTCACCTGAAATACAAGAAGAAAAACGATTAGAAAAAAATAAATCTTCAATGAATTGGTTAGGAACTATAAAGTTCATCCCACACGTCCTGCATTATTTGACCCGAATTCTTCCTTTACTTATATTCAGAATAATAACTCACATTTTATAAATTCCCCTTAGTGTGGAACTGCCACGAAAAAATTTTCTAAACTGAACTTAAGAAAAATGATGTACTACTTCTATTGACCATTTCCGAGTTTTTTTTTTATACCGATAAGTTCGTCTCACAGAGTGAGGCAAAACAATTTGCTTACTGTAAAAACCCGTTAAGTCCACTTTTGACCATTTTCGAGTTTTTTTTTTATACCGATAAGTTCGTCACTTTTGACAATTTTCGAGTTCTTTTTTTATACCAATAAGTTCGTCTGACAGAGTGAGGCAAATCCAGTTAAGTCATGATATAAGAAATCCTACTTAATTATTGTAGCAAATTTGCTTAGTGCACAAACCCGCTAAGTCAACTTTTGACCATTTTCGAGTTTTTATTTATAGCGATAAGTTCGTCACTTGACCATTTTCGAGTTCTTTTTTATACCGATAAATTCGTCACTTTTGACAATTTTCGAGTATTTTTTAGACCGATAAGTTCGTCTCACAGAGTTAGGCAAAACCAGTTAAACCCTGATTTAAGAAATCCTACTTAATTATTGTGGCAAATTTGCTTAATGCACAAACCCGCTAAGTCAACTTTTGACCATTTTCGAGTTTTTATTTATACCAATAAGTTCGTCACTTTTGACCATTATACGATTTCTTTTTTTATACCGTTAAGTTCGTCTCACAGAGTGAGGCAAAACCAGTTAAGTCCTAATTTAAGAAATCCCACTAAATTATTGTGGTAAATTTGCTTATTGCAAAAACCCGCTAAGTCCACTTTTGACCATTTTAGAGTTTTTTTTTATATCACCAAAAATTGGTGATATAAAAACAAAGTAAACGTCTTTTATTTTCAATATTATTGAATATCACATAGTACCGGCTAAATCAATCAATTATTCAACATAATTATTTATACATAATACCAGAACTGAATAATTCCCCACCTGATACATTAAAAATAAAAATAAAATAAGTTTTTACTTCTAACAAGAAAAGATACATGAAATTAGTAAAAGGCTTGGATTTTGGAACAAAGCGAAGATATAGAATATAAGTAAAATATTACAACCTCAAACGTAATTAATCTTTCTATATTGTAAATATAATACTACTTAGCATTTACCCTCCAACTAAATCGTTAAAATATAATTATGAATAACTATGTATATCGCACTCAACTTACACGATATTTACTACTAAATCAAATAAATCAAAAATCTATTATAATAAAAAATAAATAAAAATCATACTGTGCTAATTGAAAAAAATCAATTTTATATTTATTATGTTATATCCTAATTTTATTATATTTAAAAAACTTGATTTTAACTGGAATATTCTCATAGTTTACTATTATAGAATGTATTTGAAAATAAATTGAAATTGAATTAAAAAAAAAAATACTATCTTTGTAGATGATGTCCCAACATAAGACAAGTTTTTTTAAAATTTTCAATTGTACATATTTTATTAATAATGAACTAAACATATGAATCGCATGATTCAAAATACAAATATCAAAAGTTTAATAGCCAACAATTCCCGATCCCTCCGTGTCCTTTAATAGATTTACAAGTAGTCACATGGTACGTTCTTTTCGTAATATCTACCGAAATAATTCCCTCTAAACATGCTTATTAAAAACTAATTAAGCAGCTAGTTAAACAGTCCGCAATCCTAAAGATTGGTTGGAAACAGCACGCCATGCCGATCTATCCTGAGCTAATCCCTTCATCTCTCTATAGCTATTCATCTCAACGTCTTCAGCTATCTGACTCACATACTCCAATCTAGGCCTACCTACCCCTCTCTTTCCCTCCACTCTACCTTCTATGATCAATTGCATAATCCCCCCATGCCTAAGAATATGCCCTACCAATCTGTCTCTCCTACGCTGTAACACTCTCCAGATACTTCTCTTCTCCCCTACTAACTCTAGTACAGCTTCATTTGTTACTTTATCTTCCCAACCAATCCTCATCATCCTCCTATAACACCACATTTCTAATGCTTGTAATCTACGCTTCTCTTCCTTTCCTATAGTCCACGCCTCACACCCGTACAGTGCTACACTCCAAACATATACCTTCAGTAATCTTTTTCTAATACCCAAGTCAATATTTGATCTTAAAATCTGTTCTTTTTCTACGAATGCCTTCCTACCCTGTGCTATCCTACACTTTATATCTACTTTGCTTCGATTATCTTTTGTGATTCTACTGCCTAAATAACAAAAATCTGACACTTCTTCGATTCTATTATCTCCTATTGAGATCTTCATTTTTCTACTGCATTCCTTTTTGTCACACCTCATCACTTTAGTTTTACCTATATTTATTTTCATGTTAAAATCCCTAGTCAATACTGCCTGCATACCATTCAATACCCTTTCTAAATTCTTTTCGCTTTCTTCTAATATAGCTATATCGTCGGCGAATCTCAACATATATATTTTCTCTCCCTGTACATTCACACCTACACTATACTCTTCTTTTACTTTGTTTATTGCATCTTCTATATATAGATTAAATAATAACGGTGAGAGTGTACATCCCTGCCGAACTCCCTTCCCTATTTTTGCTACCTCTTCTTCCCCCTCAATTCTAACTAAGGCAGTTTGGTGTTTATATAAATTAAAAATTATTCTCCTATCCTTATAATCTATACCCGTTTCTTTTAAAATTCTAAACATTATGTCCCAATCTACATTATCAAATGCCTTTTCTAAATCTACAAAAGCTATGCAAGTTACCTTTCCTACCCTATTTCTTTTTTCTACTACCGTTCTTAGTGCTAGAATCGCCTCTCTCGTCCCTCTGTTTTTCCTAAAACCAAACTGATCTTCTCCTAGCCTTTCCTCTACTTTATTTTCTAATCTCCTATAAATAATCTTTAACAATATCTTCGATGCATGTGATAGTAGGCTAATGGTCCTATAGTTCTCACACAATTTAGCTCCTATTTTCTTCGGCATTGTTACTATTCTACTACGCTGAAAATCCTGTGGTACTTCTCCCTTCTCATATATTTTACAAACTAACCTGTATAATCGCTCCTGCATTTTTTCCCCTGCGTGTTTTATTAATTCGGCTGGTATCATATCAATCCCCTCTGCTTTGTTATTCCGTAAATCATTTAATGCTCTATGAAACTCTGACCTAAGTATGCTAGGACCTAAGTCATCCTCATCTATCTGTTCCACATTTTCTAGCTCCTCCATGTCCTGCCTACCTTTATATAAATCTTCAAGATACTCCTTCCATCTTCTAGCTTTTTCCTTATTTTCTGTGAGTTCCTTACCCTGCTTATCACATATAATGTTACCCTTTGGTTTTACTTTAGAAAAATGTGACTTAATTTTCCTGTAGCCCAAATCTACTTTACCTCTTCTCATATCCTCCTCAATATCCTCACAGTTTCCTTTTATCCACTCTTCTTTCGCTAGCTTGCATTTCCTATTAATTAAGTTCCTTAGTTCCTTATATTTTTTCTGTCCTGCTTCTGTGTTTCCTATTTTAATTTTCCTTCTTGCTTCTATCATTTCAACTATTTCTTCCGTGATCCATTCCCTCCTACCTGCCCTTTTCTTTGTGCCTAATACTTCATTTGCTGCTGTAGTTAGCCCATTTCTGATTTCCCTCCATTCGCAATCTATGTCGTTCCTAGATGTTCCATTAGCCATGATTTCTACTTTCTGCTTGTACTTTTCACATACATCAGCTAATTTTAACCTATCGACATCTACTCTGACCTGTTTGGACTTCTGTAATTTCTTGAATTTGACCTCTGAGTCCAGGACTACTAAATTATGGTCACTATCAATATCTGCTCCAGGGTAACTCTTACAATTCTTAATCTGGTTCCTAAACCTCTCTTTAACCAGTATGTAATCTATCTGATACCTCCCTATATCTCCTGGCATTTTCCACGTATATATCCTGCGCTTGTGATTCTGAAAAAGCGTGTTTGCTACCACTAGCTTATTCCTAATACAAAACTCTACCAATCTATCCCCTCTATCATTACGTGTTCCTATTCCATATTCTCCTACTATTGGAACTTCCTTTCCCTTACCTACTACGGCATTCCAATCTCCGATTACAATTAGATTATCCTGTCCTTTAACGTTTGCTAACCTAGATTCAATCTCCTCATAAATGGATTCTACCTCCTCATCATCGTGACTTGAAGTTGGCATATATACTTGCACTATAACTGTGTCCGTTGGCCTCGTGTCTAATCTAATAGTTATAATTCTATCACTAACTTGGCAATAACTCTTTACTCTACATCCCAACTTTCTATTCATTATAAAACCTACACCGGTATGCCGCAGCACCGCGTTAATATCGAATTAATGGCACACGGCGGCCTGACTAATTAATTTCCCCATTCCGCGTGATTAATTGGCACGTAGCACGTAGCTGATGTCGAGATCGAGCGAGCTGATCCCCGTTCTACCGAGCGGCACCGATCCTCTACCTTTTGTTTCCTTTTCGTCGCTGATTAAAATGCCTCGACAGGTGGTCGAAATACCCGAAGCCATCAGCCATCCATCCACAAATTAAATGCCACGGCAAGAACTTGCTATTAACATTGGTTTTTGCTCGAATCCATATCTACGTAGAGGATCTAAAATGTCGACGGACAAGAAATCGGCGAAAAACGTATTGGTAAAGAATTTATGCGTGCCACATATGGCACGCATACAATATTTATAGACACGTGCGCGTATACATTCTTCAATGTTATTATTGGGCATTTAAGTGAAAAAAATGTACAAGAAATGAAGTAACGAAGAAATATGCTGATGTAAGTCGATGTTCAGAAATTTTTTACTATATGAGGAAAAATCAACAGTTATTTTACACAATTTTCGATTAGTTAGTTAAAGAGTCCGCAATCCTAAAGATTGGTTGGAAACAGCACGCCATGCCGATCTATCCTGAGCTAATCCCTTCATCTCCCTATAGCTATTCATCTCAACGTCTTCAACTATCTGACTCACATACTCCAATCTAGGCCTACCTACCCCTCTCTTTCCCTCCACTCTACCTTCTATGATCAATTGCATAATCCCCCCATGCCTAAGAATATGCCCTACTAATCTGTCTCTCCTACGCTGTAACACTCTCCAAATACTTCTCTTCTCCCCTACTAACTCTAGTACAGCTTCATTTGTTACTTTATCTTCCCAACCAATCCTCATCATCCTCCTATAACACCACATTTCAAGTGCTTCTAATCTACGCTTCTCTTCCTTTCTTATAGTCCACGCCTCACACCCGTACAGTGCTACACTCCAAACATATACCTTCAGTAATCTTTTTCTAATACCCAAGGCAATATTTGATCTTAAAATCTGTTCTTTTTCTACGAATGCCTTCCTACCCTGTGCTATCCTACACTTTATATCTACCTTGCTTCGATTATCTTTTGTGATTCTACTGCCTAAATAACAAAAATCTGACACTTCTTCGATTCTATTATCTCCTATTGTGATCCTCATTTTTCTACTGCATTCCTTTTTGTCACACCTCATCACTTTAGTTTTACCTATATTTATTTTCATGTTAAAAAATTTAAAAATTAAAAATTTAAAAATTTGCGGAAACGTTAATTTTTTTTGTTTTTACGCACACGTAAATGGATTAGCTACCACTGGTCCATTCATCCGCAACAATATCTTTTTTAAATAAAATAACTTTACGCATGTTCCAATAATGTATCGTCATCTTCCCGCATTAAAAGCTAAAATAGATTCTGTCCGACTTTAACGCAGTTAATAAATCGACGTTTTTATCTTATCCGAAATACCTCTTTCGCAACCGTGCCTCTTTCTTTTCTACGCGCTTAAACGTATATCTTATTTGCCGTACCGCGAGCATCTGAACAATTTACATTGTAATCTACTTCGTTTTTATATACGTGCAACATTTAGATTGATTATATATTCATTTATTGTTGGCTGATTTAAGATGTTGTAACCGTCGCGTTTATTTCTTAACGGATCGGCAACATCACCACCAAGCAAGCCATCACGAGTCCATAAGAAGAGTCGAATGGACCATATCATTATTGTATCGCTTCGTCGTACTGATACCGTATTTCGTTTTTTTCTTCTTCTCCGGGATTAAACGATGTAATTCGTTATTGGCTCAATAATGTAAGTCACAATACGAGTTAAGTATACAAGAAAAAAAAAAAATATATTTCTAGTCTTTTTATAGTGGATCGTAGATTTTTAACAAATACATATTTCAATTGAAAAACGTACTTTTTATTTTATTTTTAATACTAGAAAATCCATATATGTGTCAGATGTTTCTACAGAACTCTAGAATTTATTAGAATTTTAAATTAGATTTTTCTTGCGTGAATTATTTTTTAAACAGACTTTCAACGTTTTGTTGGTACATACGAAACTATGATGGGGATTATTTGATTTTATATAACTATTATTCCGTCTTGTAAAAGGACCTGTACATAAATTAGAATAAATAATCCCTGTTTCCCATTTACTTGACAATTTATTGTTATTTATCGTGTTGCCATTGTTGTCTGCAGATCGTAATTACAATATCATTTGTCGCGGTTGTTGATGAACTTCTAAATAAATATTCTTATAAACGCGTTTGTATTCAGATAGAGGATTTAAATATTCGGAGTGGAAAATCAACAGAGAAGTGCCGTATTATTTGCATATGATAATTAATGGAACGTATTTTTTTTAGCAGCTTCTTATTTATGCAAAAATAAGTTTATAGATTCGAATATTCATTTTTAAAAGAAAGAAAATGGTAAATACGTATATTATTAGCTAAATTACAGTTCTGCCAACATGGATGTAATTCCAAAGGAATAGGATATAGCTGTATACAACGAAACAATCGAAAATGGAACACTTTACCCAAGTGTTTGTTCACGAACAATAGGCGAAGAGTACTTATATAGAAGTGTTTGTCTTATGGTCTAATTCTGTACATATAAAAAGGCAATGCTTGACGTGATAGTACTATTCCGGTTTAAATTGCAATCTGCAATTGTAATAGTTGTTAGACTTACTTAAATATGGTACCCACAGTTAAGCAAATGTCGTAAGAACTGCTTTATATTGATCCAAAATGTATTTGGAAATTAGATCTGATAGAAACTGACTTGGTGGTACTTTATGTCATTGGTACGATGAAGCAAAATTAGAATAAGACCAAGTAGAACTAACGAAAACGTAGATTTGTTAGACTTACTTAAATATGGTACCTTCAGTTAAGTAAATGTCGTAAGAACTGCTTTATATTGATCCAAAATGTAATTGGAAATTAGATCTGATAGAAACTGACTTGGTGGTTCTTTATGTCATTGGTACGATGAAGCAAAATTAGAATAAGACCAAGTAGAACTAACGAAAACGTAGATTTGTTAGACTTACTTAAATATGGTAGCCACAGTTAAGCAAATGTCGTAAGAACTGCCTTAAATTGATCCAAAATGTATTTGGAAATTAGATCTGATAGAAACTGACTTGGTGGTTCTTTATGTCATTGGTACGATGAAGCAAAATTAGAATAAAACCAAGTAGAACTAACGAAAACGTAGATTTGTTAGACTTACTTAAATATGGTAGCCACAGTTAAGCAAATGTCGTAAGAACTGCTTTATATTGATCCAAAATGTATTTGGAAATTAGATCTGATAGAAACTGACTTGGTGGTTCTTTATGTCATTGGTACGATGAAGCAAAATTAGAATAAAACCAAGTAGAACTAACGAAAACGTAGATTTGTTAGACTTACTTAAATATGGTACCTTCAGTTAAGCAAATGTCGTAAGAACTGCTTTATATTGATCCAAAATGTATTTGGAAATTAGATCTGATAGAAACTGACTTGGTGGTTCTTTATGTCATTGGTACGATGAAGCAAAATTAGAATAAAACCAAGTAGAACTAACGAAAACGTAGATTTGTTAGACTTACTTAAATATGGTACCTTCAGTTAAGTAAATGTCGTAAGAACTGCCTTAAATTGATCCAAAATGTATTTGGAAATTAGATCTGATAGAAACTGACTTGGTGGTTCTTTATGTCTTTGGTACGATGAAGCAAAATTAGAATAAAACCAAGTAGAACTAACGAAAACGTAGATTTGTTAGACTTACTTAAATATGGTACCCACAGTTAAGCAAATGTCGTAAGAACTGCTTTATATTGATCCAAAATGTATTTGGAAATTAGATCTGATAGAAACTGACTTGGTGGTTCTTTATGTCATTGGTACGATGAAGCAAAATTAGAATAAAACCAAGTAGAACTAACGAAAACGTAGATTTGTTGGACTTACTTAAATATGGTACCTTCAGTTAAGCAAATGTCGTAAGAACTGCTTTATATTGATCCAAAATGTATTTGGAAATTAGATCTGATAGAAACTGACTTGGTGGTTCTTTATGTCATTGGTACGATGAAGCAAAATTAGAATAAAACCAAGGTAGAACTAACGAAAATGTAGATTTGTTAGACTTACTTAAATATGGTACCCACAGTTAAGCAAATGTCGTAAGAACTGCTTTATATTGATCCAAAATGTATTTGGAAATTAGATCTGATAGAAACTGACTTGGTGGTTCTTTATGTCATTGGTACGATGAAGCAAAATTAGAATAAAACCAAGTAGAGCTAACGAAAACGTAGATTCGTGTGCATGAACTCTTTTTCTTTCTCCTGCCATTATTGAACAAATATATGCGCAGAGCATTAGGTGATTTTAGTAGATTCTTTATGCTATGTGACATTTATCGCTTGTTATTATATTACACTATTCTTGTCACATTCTTGACCTATTCGTGGAGAAATGGAGAAGAACCGTACAACAAAGTCTTGCGTCATTTCCTATATGCCCCTACACGCAGATGCTCTAAAGAATATATGGCCGAAGAGCAGATACAATGATGGATGATGGCCGGAGATTTGAGGTGTTGGTATGAGGCGTGTTGTAATTTATTCGTCTGTCAAGTTTTGGCGCCAAGCTTAGGCCGATATAGTTTATGTGTATGTTGCGGTAAATATATGGACATGAATTATGCTGGAGGAAGTGATGTCGTTCGATTGATGTGTGTGGTGAATCTCAAATGTTGAAGAGTGAAATTTGGTCGAAAGAAAATAATAGTGACTTTTAGTAGATTAATTAATAGGTATCAAATATTTTTAGTCAACAAAATTGGTAGAACAATAAAAATCTCCTTGTATAATTTGCAAGCAGAATAATTTGTTTCGAAAGAAAATTTCTTATAAAAAATGAGTAAATGTGAGAACAAGGAAAATTATCGATTGCAATTTCTATAATAAAAATTTCTATTAAAAACGAGGCACATTCGAGGTGAATACAAAATGACAGCCTATTCTTCATCATTGTTAATCCTATTCTTGGTAACTCATCTTACATGCACAAGAAATTCACATAGGCTTTTCTCAAACCGCTTTGTTTACGTTGATTAAATGTGGTCGCGTTTGAACAAGTTAATCTTTAGGTATCGCGGACGAAAAATTGACGCTCCATCTGTTGTGCGAAGACAACGAAAGGGCCGTGATCCACATATATTTATTATAATACCTATCTCTTCGTAAACGCCATTCGACAGATAGTGATAGGATAATGGCCATAATTATTATTGATTGTTCCGAAGCGATATCAGAATAGTCCCTGGCGTGTGTTTTATACGAGATATATGCTCTCTAAATAAGCCGCCTTTATTGTAAATAAATATTATACGGGGTGGACATTATAAGACGTTATAACATATATAAGGTGGACGTTACAAGTCCACCCCGTATAATATTTATTAAGTTTTTAAGTCACGCATGGGAATCACTTGAAAACATAAAACTAACAGTTGTAATGTCAAATTGAAAGACTGACAAGGGGAGGTTATGTAATTTACATATGTACGTGTTCCGCGTGGGTTAAAGTACGTCATTGTGTGTATGTGTCAAAATGTCGCTGACAACATAATATTTGGCAGGGCAACCAACACTTTTCTCTCATTGCATACTTTAATATATACGAGAGTTTTACGTCCCGTATATGGGCACTGACCGTCCGAAAATCGGTACCATTCGGTCACTATTAAAAAGAGCGCGATTGAGATGGCAATATAATCGCTGGAAATCCGTCCAGGGGCGGCACACGATTAAAATTCGGAAGTGTTAGACAGGGACAGAGAAAAGCATGTTTTATTATATATAATAATAATAACTCAATTCTATTAATATGATATATTAGATCTTTTACGCGAAAACGATATTTTTTTAATTAGGATTTCAGTTATGCAAAATGAAATTGCAAATATTTCAATTTTGTTAAATTTTCTTAACTTTATTTATTATTATTGAATCATTTGCTAAATTTTATTACCATTCTAAACATGATTTTATAAAATATCACCCAAATACCGTAACACAAAGCATTTAATAGCTAGATGCGCATTTCGCAGGCTGTGCCACCATCTTCAGTAGCACAAGATATTCTATACAATTATTTTACACAGTAGTGGCAATTTTAAAATTCTAAACATGGTTTTTCCCTAACAAAAATTTAAAAAATATATATTATTTAAATTTATTTACGACAATATCGCAATTATTGAAATGATCGAAATGTTCTTAGTGTCTTGATAATTAAATAATATCCATGATAATATGGGTTTTTCGATTATTTTCAATTATTACCGCCCAATTATTGTAATTCCAATTATTATAATTAGCAAGATATTATACAAGGTGTATTAAAAAAAAAATCAAAATATTTTTTCTATTATTTAAATAAAATAATACAATTTATTGGAGAAAAATGCAAATATGTTTAATATAGGCAAAAAGTATGACATTTGGCCTAATATAAATTTCTCTATGATGACGTAGCTGGTTTCTGACTGTCTAATATGCGCAAAGGCGCGCACGTGTCATTAAACATGTTCAATACAGTGTTGCCGTAGCGAATCTAAAAGCAGATTCTCTAAGAAATATTTTTAAATGTATAACGAATTTAAAAAAAAAGTACAATCGTGTGATATATGTCGAAGTATAACTATAAAAAAAAATACTAATTTAATTTTTTTTAGAATTGAAATCTGAATACAAATTTTTCATTTGTATATTTATACAAAAAATGTTTTATTAAACAAAAGTGATACTTTTAATAATTTATAAACAAATCAACATGGCATAAAATATTTTAAGAATACATATTAGCTATAATTGTAATCTTGTTGCAATTTAATCGATTTGATTCCTTACTTTACTTCTGTTATCAATGTATTCGCGCAATTTTATAGATTTTACCCTGTATATATAGGAAACTCATATTTCTTTTGTACTATATGAGAACATAACGCGACTTTGAGGTGTTTATTAATATAATCATGGAAGTATTTTCTAAGTATATGTATATAATAATAGCAACACCGCAATCTACAATATCCATTATATTCCATTGTTACGCTTTAAATCTGTAAGGAAACACGGCATAATTGACAAGGTACTATGAAGTTATACCCGAAGTCAAGATAATTTAAGAATATACCGTTGCGGATCTGTAGAAAATCTGTTTCTACGGATAAAGTATGCTTATCTTACACAAACAGTTCAGCGCATTCAGCAAATTAATGACGTATTGTCCAGCACGTGACATACGATGTTATGCAACTAAATATTCAAACTATATAACTGTCAGATTTTGAATGAAAATTGTATATCAGGGCATATATATAGTAGTTATATACATTTTTATATTTGATCAGATTGAAAAGCGTACAAATCGATTGCATTAAATCGCTGACACAATTTCCTCATATATTGAGCTTAATAACGTATAACAATCAGATTTAATTGTACCCATTAATATGGCAGCCAATCATAAACTTATATTGTTGTATATTTATTGGAAACTCATTTATTGAACGTGCAGCGTCTCCATTGAGCTCATAGAAATTGAAGTTGATCGATTTTATGAAGATATGAATGGTTCGTTTATATGAAAATTGAAATCGATAAAAATTAAATTGACAATTACTTTTAGAAAGTTAATAATCTGTAATGTCTGCTGGAATTAGGTGTAGGTACTGAATTTGTGATTATCGGTTCATTATTGCCTCCACAATGGTCATTGTATAAAGTTAGAATGTCAAAAAGGCAGAGAATTGAATTTTAAGCTAAACTTTATTTTAGATGATTTTATAAATGAGGAGTTTCTTAGACCTGTATAAAATTTCATTATTTTACGCACAAATGATTCTTTATATTTTATCAACAATTATAGAAAGATTTGAAGTAAAATTCGAAAAGCAGGGGTTCGGCAGTGTGTCTAGCATTTCCCCAATTTTGATTATTTTTGTACAATGTTTTTAGAGAATATATCTAAGGGATGGGGCTTTTGAACGGTATATTTCTTATATTTTTAAATTTCCAATAACATGTAGGAAAAAATCATAACTTTCTTTTAAAAAAAAGATGATTTTTCAGACGTTGTTTTATCGAGAAAGCTAGTGAAAAAAATTGGATTTTTTTTTACCTTTCCATAGCTAAAGATCTTGTTTACAATCAGTAAAAATTGCGTACGTAAATTTGCTTTCGTTTAATAGTTGGGCTAACATTAGTAAACCCTTGCAATCGAAATGGCAGTGTGTCTAGGATTTCCCCAATTTTCATTATTTCTCTACAATATTTTTAGAGAATGTTCCAAAAGAATGAGGCTTTAGAAAGGTATATTTCTTATATTTTTAAAGTTTCAATTACAAGTCGAAAAAAATCGTAACTTTCATCGAAAAAAAAGACGATTTTTAAGACGTTGTTTTATCGAGAAAGTTAGCGAAAAAAATTTGAATTTTTTTTTGACCGTTCCATAGCTAAAGATCTTGTTTACAATCAGTAAAAATTGCGTACTTAAATTTGCTTTCGTTTAATACTTGGGCTAACATTAGTAAACCCTTGCAATCGAAATGGCAGTGTGTCTAGGATTTCCCCAATTTTCATTATTTCTCTACAATATTTTTAGAGAATGTTCCAAAAGAATGAGGCTTTAGAAAGGTATATTTCTTATATTTTTAAAGTTTCAATTACAAGTCGAAAAAAATCATAACTTTCTTTTAAAAAAAAGACGATTTTTAAGACGTTGTTTTATCGAAAAAGTTAGTGAAAAAAATTGGATTTTTTTTTACCTTTCTATAGCTAAAGATCTTGTTTACAATCAGTAAAAATTGCGTACTTAAGTTTGCTTTCGTTTAATAGTTGGGCTAACATTAGTAAACCCTTGCAATCGAAATGGCAGTGTGTCTAGCATTTCCCCAATTTTGATTGTTTCTCTACAATATTTTTAGAGAATGTTCCAAAAGAATGAGGCTTTAGAAAGGTATATTTCTTATATTTTTAAAGTTTCAATTACAAGTCGAAAAAAATCGTAACTTTCATCGAAAAAAAAAGACGATTTTTAAGACGTTGTTTTATCGAAAAAGTTAGCGAAAAAAATTGAAATTTTTTTTTACCGTTCCATAGCTAAAGATCTTGTTTACAATCAGTAAAAATTGCGTACTTAAATTTGCTTTCGTTTAATACTTGGGCTAACATTAGTAAACCCTTGCAATCGAAATGGCAGTGTGTCTAGGATTTCCCCAATTTTCATTATTTCTCTACAATATTTTTAGAGAATGTTCCAAAAGAATGAGGCTTTAGAAAGGTATATTTCTTATATTTTTAAAGTTTCAATTACAAGTCGAAAAAAATCATAACTTTCTTTTAAAAAAAAGACGATTTTTAAGACGTTGTTTTATAGAAAAAGTTAGTGAAAAAAATTGGATTTTTTTTTACCTTTCTATAGCTAAAGATCTTGTTTACAATCAGTAAAAATTGCGTACTTAAGTTTGCTTTCGTTTAATAGTTGGGCTAACATTAGTAAACCCTTGCAATCGAAATGGCAGTGTGTCTAGCATTTCCCCAATTTTGATTGTTTCTCTACAATATTTTTAGAGAATGTTCCAAAAGAATGAGGCTTTAGAAAGGTATATTTCTTATATTTTTAAAGTTTCAATTACAAGTCGAAAAAAATCGTAACTTTCATCGAAAAAAAAAGACGATTTTTAAGACGTTGTTTTATCGAAAAAGTTAGCGAAAAAAATTGAAATTTTTTTTTACCGTTCCATAGCTAAAGATCTTGTTTACAATCAGTAAAAATTGCGTACTTAAATTTGCTTTCGTTTAATACTTGGGCTAACATTAGTAAACCCTTGCAATCGAAATGGCAGTGTGTCTAGGATTTCCCCAATTTTCATTATTTCTCTACAATATTTTTAGAGAATGTTCCAAAAGAATGAGGCTTTAGAAAGGTATATTTCTTATATTTTTAAAGTTTCAATTACAAGTCGAAAAAAATCATAACTTTCTTTTAAAAAAAAGACGATTTTTAAGACGTTGTTTTATCGAAAAAGTTAGTGAAAAAAATTGGATTTTTTTTTACCTTTCTATAGCTAAAGATCTTGTTTACAATCAGTAAAAATTGCGTACTTAAGTTTGCTTTCGTTTAATAGTTGGGCTAACATTAGTAAACCCTTGCAATCGAAATGGCAGTGTGTCTAGCATTTCCCCAATTTTGATTGTTTCTCTACAATATTTTTAGAGAATGTTCCAAAAGAATGAGGCTTTAGAAAGGTATATTTCTTATATTTTTAAAGTTTCAATTACAAGTCGAAAAAAATCGTAACTTTCATCGAAAAAAAAAGACGATTTTTAAGACGTTGTTTTATCGAAAAAGTTAGCGAAAAAAATTGAAATTTTTTTTTACCGTTCCATAGCTAAAGATCTTGTTTACAATCAGTAAAAATTGCGTACGTAAATTTGCTTTCGTTTAATAGTTGGGCTAACATTAGTAAACCCTTGCAATCGAAATGGCAGTGTGTCTAGGATTTCCAAAATTTTCATTATTTTTGTACAATATTTTTAGAGAATATATCGAAAGGATGGGGCTTTTGAACGGCATATTTCTTATATTTTTAAATTTCCAATAACATGTAGGAAAAAAAATCAAAACTTTCGTTAAAGAAAAGACGATTTTTCAGACGTTGCTTTATCGACGAAACTAGTGAAAAAATAAGTAAACAGTTTGACCGCTCCATAGCTAGACATCTTATCTACAATCAGTACAAATAGCAATCCTTAATTTGCTTTCGTTTAATAGTTGAGCTAACGCTAGTAAACCCGTACATGTGTCCGCAAGTAATTTAGCATTGTATCTATATTTGAGAAGTAAGAGTATTGGCAACAATGGTACACACACGTTATACAATACACGTACAATCGACCATATGATCATGAACCACTAGTGGTATCTGTTGGCAGAAGTTTGTCCCTAATTTGAAGACGCCCTTTTCATTTAAATCTAAAACCACAATTCTATCTGATTCTATCTAATTCCATCATCATTAAAGAAACAGCTGATTCGTATACAATTGCAATATTTCATATGCATTTCCATTAATCGATTTTAATAATTTGTTGAGAAACGCGGTGACATATAATGCTTATATTACACAAGTCAGTAGTTCGTTCAATTTACCGACAACCTATCGTCTGTGCAATATGCCTACTTTAGCGAGAAATGACACATGGAAAAAGTATTCCCGTAAAATCATTCAATGCCATATTCGTCCATATCGACATCGGTGGAGTAAACTACATTTAACTGCAGCGCAAATAAAATAAAACGATCAATCCTTCACTCGCATTTTCGTTCATATAAAACCGTCTTGCGTATTAAAATTACCTTAATCTCGCAATTGTTGATAATTACTATCGTAATTAACGCCCCGAACAATACACGCATAGGGCAAGATAATTTGAAAACGAAAAATTATCGCAACTCGAATAAAACAGTCCGTTTCTTAAGCCGCTTCTAATATCACACCGTGATTAGAACTGGTTTCGAAAATCGCACCAGCGTCGGCTTGCTTCTTTGGCTGGTATATTAACAGCCGCGAACGAATAATATGGCGCAAGAATACGAGACGTGACATGAATGTCAAAGTTGCAGAAAGATATAGAAAGGCGGCAAACATTTGACGAAGTGTACACTGGAACTGATTAGAAGGTTGCATTATGTATGTTGGTGATCAGGATCGATTTGTGCAAATAAAAATTGATTAGCGGTAAAATAGAACGGCGCAAATTTTACGATTTGTTGCAAATTTCATCTAGTGGAGTTAATCGTGTTTGCTTTTTTTTTTTGGTAGGGCCTTTAATGGATTGAAAAAGAACATACCATTGAACGTCTCAACACGTAAAATGGCTTTTATCAAAACGTGGACTTTTTATCAAAATAGAAATTAATCGTTCATTATTATTCGATACGGTTTCCTTTTTGGACTTAATCGTAATGAAATTTTAATTAATTACTTTGCATTTAGTTTGTTAATTGAATTGGTGATTAATATTTAAGTAATATAAGGAACTAAGGAACTTAATTAATAGGAAATGCAAGCTAGCGAAAGAAGAGTGGATAAAAGGAAACTGTGAGGATATTGAGGAGGATATGAGAAGAGGTAAAGTAGATTTGGGCTACAGGAAAATTAAGTCACATTTTTCTAAAGTAAAACCAAAGGGTAACATTATATGTGATAAGCAGGGTAAGAAACTCACAGAAAATAAGGAAAAAGCTAGAAGATGGAAGGAGTATCTTGAAGATTTATATAAAGGTAGGCAGGACATGGAGGAGCTAGAAAGTGTGGAACAGATAGATGAGGATGACTTAGGTCCTAGCATACTTAGGTCAGAGTTTCATAGAGCATTAAATGATTTACGGAATAACAAAGCAGCGGGGATTGATATGATACCAGCCGAATTAATAAAACACGCAAGGGAAAAAATGCAGGAGCGATTATACAGGTTAGTTTGTAAAATATATGAGAAGGGAGAAGTACCACAGGATTTTCAGCGTAGTAGAATAGTAACAATGCCGAAGAAAATAGGAGCTAATTTGTGTGAGAACTATAGGACCATTAGCCTACTATCACATGCATCGAAGATATTGTTAAAGATTATTTATAGGAGATTAGAAAATGAAGTAGAGGAAAGGCTAGGAGAAGATCAGTTTGGTTTTAGGAAAAACAGAGGGACGAGAGAGGCGATTCTAGCACTAAGAACGGTAGTAGAAAAAAGAAAGAGGGTAGGAAAGATAACTTGCATAGCTTTTGTAGATTTAGAAAAGGCATTTGATAATGTAGATTGGGACATAATGTTTAGAATTTTAAAAGAAACGGGTATAGATTATAAGGATAGGAGAATTATTTTTAATTTATATAAACACCAAACTGCCTTAGTTAGAATTGAGGGGGAAGAAGAGGTAGCAAAAATAGGGAAGGGAGTCCGGCAGGGATGTACACTCTCACCGTTATTATTTAATCTATATATAGAAGATGCAATAAACAAAGTAAAAGAAGAGTATAGTGTAGGTGTGAATGTACAGGGAGAGAAAATATATATGCTGAGATTCGCCGACGATATAGCTATATTGGAAGAAAGCGAAAAGAATTTAGAAAGGGTATTGAATGGTATGCAGGCAGTATTGACTAGGGATTTTAACATGAAAATAAATATAGGTAAAACTAAAGTGATGAGGTGTGACAAAAAGGAATGCAGTAAAAAAATGAGGATCACAATAGGAGATAATAGAATCGAAGAAGTGTCAGATTTTTGTTATTTAGGCAGTAGAATCACAAAAGATAATCGAAGCAAGGTAGATATAAAGTGTAGGATAGCACAGGGTAGGAAGGCATTCGTAGAAAAAGAACAGATTTTAAGATCAAATATTGAGTTGGGTATTAGAAAAAGATTACTGAAGGTATATGTTTGGAGTGTAGCACTGTACGGGTGTGAGGCGTGGACTATAGGAAAGGAAGAGAAGCGTAGATTACAAGCACTTGAAATGTGGTGTTATAGGAGGATGATGAGGATTGGTTGGGAAGATAAAGTAACAAATGAAGCTGTACTAGAGTGAGTAGGGGAGAAGAGAAGTATCTGGAGAGTGTTACAGCGTAGGAGAGACAGATTAGTAGGGCATATTCTTAGGCATGGGGGGATTATGCAATTGATCATAGAAGGTAGAGTGGAGGGAAAGAGAGGGGTAGGTAGGCCTAGATTGGAGTATGTGAGTCAGATAGTTGAAGACGTTGAGATGAATAGCTATAGGGAGATGAAGGGATTAGCTCAGGATAGATCGGCATGGCGTGCTGTTTCCAACCAATCTTTGGGATTGCGGACTCTTTAACTAATTTAGGTAATTGATTAATAGCTCAAGTCTAATATATAAATTTTTTGAAAATTGAGAGTACTATTTTTAAGGACCAAACTTATTTTTCAGTATAGGTAATAGATAGAAATTTCTTAATCAAAATCTTTTTGTTTGTGAATATTTTCCAACTGGAAAGCGATATAATGTCATAACCGGAAGTAGAAACTTATTACCACGTTCATTTGAGCAAAAAAAAAAAAAGAACTTGCGAAAAAAAAAATTGAATACTTTATCGATAGTTTGCTTTCACTAAAACCACTTTGCGATCATTTAGAGCAGACACACACACAAATGCTGTTATCTTTTTTATCTAAGCAAGCAGGCCAATGTGAAATGCACAGGACCGATATAAGAAATTGTGTCCATTATTTCTTAAAATTTCAGCATCTTAATATATGAAGGAGGAACAGAAATCGTGTAAATAAAACAGGCGAAATGAATATTATGAGATTTTATATAAATTTAAAGTTTCTTAATGGGATATCCCAACTTTCCAGTGATAAAATTGTAGAAGGAAAAAAATTAATTTTTAATGAATTGAACAATTGTAGTGAATTATATCACGACGTGTATATATGTGAATTTTTAAATTTTAATTTAGGGAAAAAATTTGCTGTCTGCAAAAAGTTCCTTTGCATTGTTTGCGGAATATAATGACAGGTGCAACATATGTAATAATAAAAAAAACTGTAACATATTAACATTGCCAGGCTATGCAGAGCGGATGCAGAAATAATTATTAAGTTGTCTAATAATTATAAAATTGTATAAATAGTTTGATGAAAGAGACAAATAATAAATTGTCAATTTATAATGTAGCCATATTTGTTGATGGTTAAGAAAGAACATGCGGTAAGATAAAAAAAATTATATAATATAGGCAAAATATTTTGCACGGATATATCAAGAGGATAGAAAGTCAAATAAAAATAATATAAGAAGATAACAAAATTATTTGCGGAATTTACAAAGAGGTATTCGAGAACAATTAATTCGATCGTTAAGACAATTGATTTTTTTTTTTATCGCTTTAAATTTTCTTACTCTACAGCTGACTGGTTTAGCTGCATATTAACACTTACGGTCGTTTTTTTTTTTATTTCTCCATTTTCAGGGAGCTTTGAAAAAAAAAAGTGCAGCGCAATCGAAACGTAAATCTACGTGTCCCGTCCGTTAAATGTTAAAGCGCATTTAAATTACGGCTAGGAGATCTGAATGCGTCTCTGCGTAGTGTGGTAGTGAGTGTAGAGATCAATCAGTCCAAGAACAACAGATATTATTCAACAAAACGGTGGTAGTTCTGCAGTTGGACAAGCACACACATACACCCACCTCCAACGTTCGCATTCTAAAATATATATTCTATAACAAGTAAAACGCAACAAACGTCAGCTTATAAATCATGCGAATTTTATACGCTCGATGATATGTGGCGATTTGCACGAGCCTTTAAGGCATACGGATCCTGTACGGTCTAGATTTTTTTTTAAAAGAACTAACGCTGTACAAGACTTGTTATTAATGTGTGATGGAAAAAGAAGTCATTTTATATGGATCAAATATATATATAAAGATAGGACCGCATTTAGCGATTTTAGTGGAATTTTTTTTTTTTATACGACATCGACTTAAAATGGTTCCTTTTGTAAGAAATTTTGACGTTGAATATAAATTACAAGGCATGTATAAGGAAATATATAAGATAATTAATTAATAGAAAACTACCAATTTGAAAGAGGCAGATAAATTTAAGAACAATTGTATATTAATTAAATTTGATTTGTATCTGTAAAATAATTTTACGAATTTTCATTGATATTTTATTTATTAATATAGAATATCACCAAAATACCGTAACAAGCATTCAATAGCTAGATGCGCATTTCGAAGGCTATACCCCCATCTTCAGTAGCGCAAGATAAAAGCTAAATCAAATAAAAGTAAAAAAATCTAGCTGTCCTAAAGTATATAAGAAAGACAAACACGTAGACCAATTGAAACTAGATTTAAGGAGCATTTCCGATTAAATGAAAAAGATGAAAGTGCTGTAGCCGAGCATATTTTTGACTAACTCAGGTCATCCCATTATCAAATTAGTTCACTTAAATGACTTAAATGTTTTTTGACACGCGAGAAAGAAAAATAAATCGATATTCTATCTGCAAACTATTTTATTTAATCAATCTTTCTTTTCGCTTTGAAAAAATAACGTTTATAAAAAATTTAATGCGATATATATTTTTTTAAATTCCAGTAGATTCAGTTTGATTAATGTCTTGCTATAAAATAATTTTTATATTATTATCTGCATGGGGAAATTCAAAACGAATACGCCCTTGAAATTGTGTATTTTTAATAATTGTTTTATATTTTTGCTAGGCTCAAAATGAACAAAATTTCTTTGCAGTTCAAATTAAGAGTCCAAATTAAAATAATTTATCATCCATCATAAGTAATTCATTCAAAAATGAACTACTAATGAACTAAAATGTCAGTTTCTTTAATTATCTTGTGCTACTGAAGATGGGGGCATAGCCTTCGAAATGCGCATCTAGCTTACTTATTGCTTTAAGTTACGGGTGATATTTGGGTGATATTCTATACTATTAAAATATTACATAGACGCTAGTAGGTTCTTTTTTTTAGGCAAAGTAGTTGTAGAAGGTGCGCAATGGAGGAAAGGGCACGTGGCTATAGCAACTTTAAGAAAGTATATATGGCAGGATGACATTGCCTGCATTTATATATAAATAAATATCTTCAGGTAGATATCTTTTTTTTTATAGTTGTCGGACGAAAGTCATCCTTACCAACAGATATATATATATTTTTAATTCTAAAGACAAATACACAACGTCCATGATTTTTCATCGAGAAAATGTCCCTGACTGGAGCGGGAGATTCGAACCCACAACCACCGCGGTGCCAGTCTAGCGAACGGTACCACGCTAGGTACCTTTACAACCAGGTAGATTAAATCAATTTACCAATTCGCAGATTGGATCTGATGTAACCTTCGGTGGGTTACGTATTCCGTTGCCAACCTACAAAGTAATATCGATAGATAATAAGTTATCGATTGTGCAGATCCGAGCATTAGATACCGCTTAGCAGACACGCCCACGCTGATTTATCAATATGTGTCGGTACCCGGTGCTGGCTGAATGTCGGCAACAAATACCAGACAACCAGAGTGCCGTCCTGTCCCCTGTAATTCCGCGCGGGGCCATTTTAAACCGTTTAGTGCGACATTACCCGTGTTATTATTATTATTCGAGAGGATTGGCAACAATGGCACACACACGTTATACAATACCGATAACAATGGTCTTATCTGTTTAGGTACAATCGACCAGATAAACTATGGCTATGAACTACTAGTGGCATCTGTTGGCGGAAGTTTGTACTCAATTTGCAGACGCCTGCACTTAAAAACCACGTTTAAATGTTTGATTTGATTTGATTTGATTTTATTCGAAATCGTTTATTCTATGCCGTTAAGTGATTTGCATTTATATTCGAAAATTACTATAAACATATTGTTTATAACATGTGTTGAAAGCCCTGTGCAAAACCTAAAACAATTGCAGTCTTCAACTTCGTCGTTGCATGCAACTATTCTTTCGTGTTGTCTAAAAGTATAATTTCAATACATTTTTATACAAATAATTATGATGGCATTTAGAAAGACAAGAAGGCGATAAATTCAAGCATTTATTTAAGGATGAGCCTCGATAGATCGTCTTATATCAAATGGAATTTTTGGTTGGATCAATCGCATTTTTTAAATAAAATAATATATAAATAAAATTTTATTTTATTTTATTGAATTTTATTTGTATATATTAAATTTTAGAGTACGAAAATATGGTGCTATTTTTTTTCTAGGAAGTAACCAGTTGTAAGACAAACAATATTTTTTTCTAAATTTTGAACTCTTCTCCATTATTTAAAATTAATATTTGAATAAAATTCTATAAAAATGTCAATTCGCTCAATTTTTTATTTATGTAATAATAGATTTGTTTAAAAAAAATTTATACTTTATCAATAGATTTTTGATCGGCTCACCAAAATTTTATTCTATATAAGCGATCGAAAAATTTAGATTTTATTTAAAAATATGCGAAGATATCCCAAATAAACGAAAAAAAAAATTTAAACAAATTATTTGAATTCCTCACAATCTACATGTTTTTTTCTATATGTTTTTAAAACTATATCGTTCAATAATTTACTATACTTTTATAATTCTTGAGAATATTAAGACACCTTTAAGTGTTAATTGAATTTATGCGATTGTGTTAAATAATACTACTCCAGATCCGGCTTTATTTTAAAAAAAATAAAAAAAAAGCCACATTGTATTTATCAAAACAAAATAAATATAACGAAGTACATTTCAAATTTTTAAGCATTAAATTTAGAATTATAAACTATTTGTTAGTAAAAAAGTACGTTGAAAAAATGTTGTATATTTATGACGTCGAAAATTATTAGCGAAAACAAATTGAAGAAGCTCTTGCTAAATTTTCATAGTTGATATAATCAAATGAACTAGTTTAATTAAAATATTTGCATTTTTTATTTAATGCGACAGATTTTTTTCGCAAAAAAAAATTTGTTCCTAAGGGAAGCTAAAAACAATAAAGCAATTATAATTATTATAATTGCATCCTGCGGTCTAATTATAACGCCATAAAATGCCTTTCTAATATAATGAATCATTTACCTAATCCGATAAATTGTAAGTAAATAAATTATTGCTTGGGTTGATTTATTTCGAAGTGCTTTTTTCTTTTCCTCAATATAAACTCGTTGCTATGAATTAATTAATTAGTATTTTTATTAATTCTGCGCCGATGTGAAAAATAGTAATAATAATATCATATATAAAAAATATACAGGGAAAAAACGAATCGGAAAAAAAATATATATATACATACAGCATATATAATAAAAATCGCCGATTATTTCGCGGATGCAAACAAATTTTGATTTTGCGAAAGTATTGTTAGCGAGTTCTTGCATAACGCAAGAGTACCTTATTTATCAAACTGCCAGTTACCTGACCCGATATTAATATGCGCAATTTACCGTTCTAAACCATAACCTATAACCAATGCACCTTAACGAAGAACTATTTTACTGTCATAAAATTATATATATTTGCGATTTGAATGGATTCTTAAATCAATCGAATTTGCTGCTATAAGAACTCTATAACGAAAGAAAATTAAATCAAAATCAAAATATATCTTTATGGGCAGCAAAAATTGTCTATTTTATAGAAATCGACTATTTTATAGAAAAAAATCTTTGTGGGATTTGAAAATGTAAAATCTATTTCCGACTGCTTATTTTATATATTAAAAAAAAACGTTGTTTTAATGTAATTAACTGTGATAATTTAAGAATTAACGAACACATTATATTGAAAGATAGATTAGTTGATTTATTGAAATGTGGCAACGTTGTACGCACACTCATACACAAAATAAACTTTTAATAAATGTACACCTGGTACAAAGTACACCGCCATTACCAACATATTATGTAAGATCCACATGGATACGTAGATATACCTCATACAGTGCATCAGCACCATCTGTTATGACTTCCTTACACTACGCTATGCCATAAGTAGCGCAAATCAAATAATTACATGTTTTTATGTTGAATTTACAAATAGGATCGCAACTATTAAACGAAAGCCAATTAAATTACGCAATTTCTACTGATTGTAGATAACATGTCTAGCTATGGAACGGTCAAACAGTTTTCGTATTTTTTCACTAGCTTCATCGATAAAGCAACGTCTAAAAAACCGTTGTTATTGATGAAAGTTACGATGCTTTTTTTCGAGTTGTAATTGAAAATTTAAAAATATACCGTACAAAAGCCCCATCCTCCAGGAACATTCCCTACGCACGTAATTCGTACAAACATTTTAGTTAGGTTGATGTACCGACAGATATATTTAATGTGTCTGAACATATGTTTAAAGCAGCCGCCGTACACTTTCGGTTCCACAAGATAAATTCCAGTTCCTTCACAGAAACCAGGTACCGTTTCCCGAGCGGAATCTGTATCGATGATAGAATGGTACCGTAATCACTGGGCGGCAAACCGCCGATTTCGAATTAGATCACTCGTCGAAAGCGAAGAAAATGAGTGAAATGTTACAAAGCAAACGGTACCGATTTGAAGGGATATGAACGACTTTTAATGCATCATAAAACATGGATACCAAACGAACATATACATTTATTTCCTGCTTTCTAAAATTACGCTCAACGGCATGTTCAAAGCTTTTTACATGTGCTGGTTTGTTGAAGACATCGTGTCGAGAATAATTGTAAAAATTTCTTAAACTACGAAATGACGTTAATTTGTCGCGATAAAATAATGCAATATTAAAAAAATACTTGGGCTATAATTTTTTAGGTATAAAACTAAGGGAACATCCTTTTCGGCCTATTTTTTGTCTTGTTGAAGTTCATTGATTCTAGAAAAGTATTAAGATTCTTTTTTATTGCAAATGTTAACTGGTTACTTTAATTCATCGCTCATCAATTATTACATGGGCGATTTATTTAATTTACAAAATGAAGAAATACAATATGTGGTTTTTTAATGACGGGTTTAAAATTGTAATTCCATAGTTATTAGTGTCAATTACGTTTGTATCGAGTGTTTATTCCTAGGTACTATTAAGCCCACAACGAAGCGAAAAAGCGCACAGCCAGTCTTATCGTAGTTGCGGCTCTTGGAGCGCAATTATTTTTTAAATTTTCCGTCTCATTAACTTGCACTTTCCACTTGATTCGCGCAAGAGTACTCCTTCTACATGACACACTGCGAGTCGTAAATGGATGACCAATTTCATCATAAATGTAGCAATTAATTTAGTTGAATTGAATTGATTTGAAAGAGGATTTCGTTGATTGTAGAGAAATAATTAGAGTATGTATTAAATGAAATATTCGGGAAAATTAATTTTTTGGTTTCGATGAATATAATTTTGAAAAAGAGCATGTAATCAGAAATTGATGTGTCAAATTGCGAGTAACATTTCCAATTACCTGCGAAATTTTGTTCAAAAAAATTGTAAAAAAAACGTTTAAAAACTTAAAAAATCATGAAATCATTAGTTTTAATATTAGTATTAATATTAATAAATATTAGTAGCAAACGATATTAGCTAAATATGGAAAGTGCAAATAAAAAGTTTTTTTCAGAATAGATTTTTTAAATATAACGATTATTTTATATATATTTTTTATATAATTTTTTATAAAAAAATGTACATATATATATATATATATATAAATATAAATTTTCATGCACATTGGCTTAATATTTTGGACATTGGCGTTTATCGTTCCAAGGTACAGTTATATATGTATATATGTACTTTGGTAAAAATGGCCAAAGTCCAATATTATAATGTGCCGGAAAATGGAGTTTTTAAATTTTTAAACATTTTCGTAACGTTTTCGTATTTTCATAAAATTATATAACGATTTTCATAAAATAGTTTTTCAAAGTTTTTTGTTTTAATTATTCATGTTATTTGGTGAATTAACAGTGTAAAGAATTTTTTTTAGTTTTTTTTTGAATTTTCATGCACATTGGCTTCATATTTTGGACATTCGCTCTTTTTGTTCCAAGGTACACACACACACATATATATATATATATCTGTACTTTGGTACAAAAATGGCCAAAGTCCAATATTATAATGTGCCAGAAAATGGAGTTTTTAAATTTTTAAACATTTTCGTAATGTTTTCGAATTTTAATAAAATTATAAACAATTTTCAAGAAATTGGTTTTAAAAGTTTTTTGTTTAATTATTCATGTTATTTGGCGAATTAACAGTGTAAAATTATTATTTTTTTTTTTTGAATTTTTATGCACTTTGGCTACATATTTTGGACATTGGTCCTTTTTGTTCCAAGGTACAGATTTATACATACATACATACATATATATATATATATATATATTACACTGTTAATTCACCAAATAAGATGAATAATTAAAACAAAAAACTTTGAAAAACTATTTTAGGAAAATCGTTATATAATTTTATGAAAATGCGAAAACGTTACGAAAATATTTAAAAATTTAAAAAGTCCATTTTTCCATTTTCCGGTACATTATAATATTGGACTTTGGCCATTTTTGTACCAAAGTACAGATATTATAATGTATTAATTAATTTAAATATTATAAGTAATGAATGTTTTAAAAGAGAGAATAAAGATATAAATTTTAAAAAATTGTCTTTTCTACAATTTCTTATGTTCCAAAATAAATTCGGATTACACTGAAAAAGTTATTGTATATTACTTTAATTTTATAAATAATTCGGTACCTGAACAATACCAACATTAATTCTTGGTAAAACAAAACAGCAATTTCAAAACATGATTTTTTTTAAATATTTATGAAATATTCCTACAAAAAGAGCAAAATGTGATCACATTGTAGAAAAATAGCAACAGAAGAAACGCCAAACTAATTAAAAAAAATTAAAAATTATAATTCAAGCAAGCAAAATTAAATAGACCACGAATAGTATATTTTTAAAACTATGCGTGTTACATTTAATTTGTTCAAATTATTGCGTAACTTTCAGTTAGCAGAAAAATCAGAATTAATAATTTTTTCGCGAAGTTTTTCTTCACTTTCTTGTTGTAAATCACCTATCAGATGTAATATTAACTACTGATTTTTTTTATTCTAAAATTAAATTTTAAGGATCTTCATGTGCCAATTAAATAAAAAATAATAAAAATAAAAAATAAACAGTGTAATTAATTTTGCAGATTTTCATTTTCGGCTCGATTTTTTTTCAAATGTCTTGCGGTAACATCATATCACTGTGAAATTGAAATAAAAAAAAAATTTCGAAAGAAAAATTTAATCAGCTCAAAAAAAACTAAGAATCGAAAAAAGTCCCACAATAATATATCAGAATGGGACGAACGTTAAATAAGATGCATGGTTTTTACAATTCCACACGAGAACTTGCGTACACTACAACATTTTAATGATGTCTTCGAGCAGCTTAATAATGGGTACTGGCCGTTGGTACCGAGCCAACTCGCAATAATTAACACATCACGTCCGTATATTTTCTATGGTCTAGCCTTTTTACAGCCATCAACAAATAAGCACAATGATATTACACCTCTGGACAAATTCACTTCTTCTAATGAGTATCGCCTCTTTGATTTCTGTTGCAGCACGACTCCACCATTCGTTATATTATGCAGCATTTGTTTGTTTGCGCAAAGAATGCGCATTGTCGAAGACTTTTTACAATAGAACCAAGAATTCTGTGTACGATGTTAAATAATCATCGGATATTCAGTGACATCTATTTGAAATGAAATGAAATTTATTGCTTTATGTTATGTGTTATGTGTTATGCTAGGTTAGGTTAGGTTAGGTTAGGTTAGGTTAGGTTAGGTTAGGTTAGGTTAGGTTATGTTAGGTTATGTTAGGTTAGGTTAGGTTAGATTAGGTTAGGTTAGGTTGTGTTGTGTTAGGTTGTGTTAGGTTGTGTTAGGTTGTGCTAGGTTGTGTTAGGTTGTGTTAGGTTGTGTTAGGTTGTGTTAGGTTGTGTTAGGTTGTGTTAGGTTGTGTTGTGCTGTGCTGTGCTGTGCTGTGCTGTGTTGTGTTGTGTTGTGTTGTGTTGTGTTGTGTTGTGTTGTGTTGTGTTGTGTTGTGTTGTGTTGTGTTGTGTTGTGTTGTGTTGTGTTGTGTTGTGTTGTGTTGTGTTGTGTTGTGTTGTGTTGTGTTGTGTTGTGTTTATTTTATTTTATTTTATTTTATTTTATTTTATTTTATTTTATTTTATTTTATTTTATAGAACGTGTTAACTTCTGCAAGAGTTCCGTTACGAGGAAAATCGACCAAAATTATTATTTTATATTTAACGATGATTTGTGAAATTTTATAACAAACATAAAATATGTATTAAATAACGCGTATTATTTGTATTACAATAATAAATTTTAAATTTGATTTTTAGGATAAAAATACAAAAAATTATTATTGATATCGTCATTCTATGGTCGATTTATATAAAGTGGGAAATCGGAAAATTCAGCTTTTTTAAACCAATCTGCGTAACATTTTACGATATAAAAAAATATATTTTTAATGAAAATTAACATTTAATAAAATCATACAATATACGCAAATTTGTAACATGAAGCAAATTTTCATAAAACATCTTTACAATTTCGCCAGCCTTTACCACGATGTAAAGAACAGAAATTTCACAAAATTAATTAATTTTTATTATTAAAACTATGCATTTTCCATATGATTCGTTGTCTAGTAATTAAATAGATATACTAAGATATATTATTGTAAAGCGAATTTCACCGTTCTACAAATCCAAATTTGAAGTAATTTTTTTTTTTAAATTTTAGTATTTTAGTATTTTTATATCTTAATATTTTGTTGTATTTTTGTACTTGAGAGGTTTGTAAAAAAAATATTTTTTTAACAATAAACAATCTATACTTAATTTCTAAGTATAATATACTGAAAAAAGTCAGATCCGTACTTTCTTTTATATTTGAAATTAATATATTTTTTTGATTTTGTAGATTTTTCTATTTTTCTATTATCATGTTAACTTTTCTTTTGCGGTATACATATACGTTTATTTTCCCCGTCTTTTCAACTAAATTTTTTTAAATATTTTGTTAGTCATCAACGCCATCCCTCGTATAAACTTATTTCGTATCATTTTAACCTTTTTAATCATTAAAATACTATTTTTCCTCCTCATCGATTTCTTGGGCACATTTCGCGATAAAAATTGCACATTTATTAAACTATAAATAGGAAATGTCAAATACATAAAACTAACTTTTAAATATTATGTGCAGTAAACAATTTTTTTTTTATTTCTAAAAAATTATGCAAAATTTTTATTTATGATATTATAGACAAGATATTTTGGAACTTCTGATATAGGCTACTTTTTAGTGTGTAAATAAAAGCAAGTCCAAACTTCAAAAAAAAAATCTTCTGTGGTGTTTAGAAGATTGTGAAAATGAAGATTTGATTTTTATTAAGCTCGATCAGATCAGGATTATTCTTTATAAATAACGAATTTTTCGGCACAAGTTGACGTCGAATTTATTCCACCGTTCATTTTCAAATATATCGCTCGACCTCGATTATTTTTCTACACATATTAAGAAATTTATTGCATTCGCATACGCATCCTGTTCAATTTAACCCGCAAGACAATAAGTTCTTAAATACGAACTGACCGTGAAAATGATCCACGATCTTCCTACGATTACGTTCTTAATCTTACGCATTGTTTATGCGAAGAAACGGTTGATTTAAACATGTTTAAATACCAGACTACTTGGGCGTAAGTTATTGTGGTGACTCGGTAGTTTAATAACTGAATTTTTATTGTAATTGAACGTGAACGAAGATACAGCTCGTGCACTTACATGTAGAAAATGAACGGCCATGTAAGTTGATATGTCGTATATATCGGGTGTACGGAATACCCGCTAAATGTAATTAATTGTGACAATATGATTGCCAAAACGCATAAGTAAACATAACTGGTTCAAAAAGAAAAAAGAAAAAACGAGATTCGTGTGTAGAGTGAATGTTGAGGGGTATAGATGCAAATGCGTGCATTGAACAAATAATTTTAGTAAATACAATTTTTATTAAAATAAAATTTAAAAATGCAGAAAATAGCCTAAAGCGACTATAAATGGCCTTTAGAGGACGTTTTTTACTGGTTTCCGGTTCAGTTGGAAAAGTTGAGAAATTCATCGAAAAAAATTCTATCGAAAGTATGGAGAGAAAATCTCGATTTTGGTGAATGAGTTTTTACTGATTTTCGAATTCGGTCGGAAAAAGTTGAGAAATTCATCGAAAAATTTTCTATCGTTTTGTATGGAAAAAAATGTCAATTTTGGTGAATGATTAAAAAATGAAAAAAATAGTCTAAAACGACTATAAATGGTCCTAGAGGGGCGTTTTTACTGATTTTCGGTTCAATCGGAAAAAATTGAGAAATTCATCGAAAATTTTTCTATCGTTTTGTATGGAAAAAATGTCAATTTTGGTGAATGATTTAAAAATGAAAAAAAATAGCCTAAAACGACTATAAATGGTCCTAGGAAACGTTTTTAATAGTTTTCGGTTCAATCGGAAAAAATTGAGAAATTCATCGAAAATTTTTCTATCGTTT
This sequence comes from Leptodirus hochenwartii, assembly GCA_947310635.1. Lineage (NCBI taxonomy): Eukaryota > Metazoa > Arthropoda > Insecta > Coleoptera > Leiodidae > Leptodirus > Leptodirus hochenwartii. The sequence continues at coordinate 51,277,628 of OX371176.1, forward strand.
TGTATGAAAAAAAAAATTTCAATTTTGGTGAATAATTATTAAAAAATAAAAAAATTAATGGTCCTAGGGAACGTTTTTACTGAGTTCAATTGGAAAAATTTGCGGAAATCGTCAAAAAAATTTCTAAGGCTTATGTACTTTCAAAAAATTCTCGATTCTGATCAAAAATTTAAAAAATGCTGAAAATAGCCTAAAACAACGGTCAAATTGCCTAAAAAATGGTCCTACGTTTTCAATAAAAACTTCAATGAAAAACAAATATATTTGTTCATTTCTTCGAAATTTCTACCTTTCTTCATGCATGCATTTTACGTTTTCAAAAAAATCTAATTTTCTTTAAATGAATATTTTCGGGCTTTTAAGGAATCGCTTTTAACGAAACATAAAATATATTGCCAATTTGTTTCATATTTTTTGATTTTTATTGATTTTATAAATTAACATTACAAATAAGTTTTTGATGGAGCAAATCCTTAAAAAGCATAATTTTCTTTCCTGCAAATTTCTAACGTTTTTAATAAAAACTTCAATGAAAAACAAATATATTTCTTCATTTCTTCGAAATTTCTACCTTTCTTCATTTTACGTTTTCCAAAAAATCTAATTTTCTTTAAATGAATATTTTCGTACTTTTAAGGAATCACTTTTAACGAAACATAAAATATATTGCCAATTTGTTTCATATTTTTTGATTTTTATTGATTATATAAATTAACATTCCAAATAAGTTTTTGATGGAGCAAACCTTAAAAAGCTTAATTTTCTTTCATGCAAATTTCCAAGGTTTTTAATAAAAACTTCAATGAAAAACAAATACATTTCTTCATTTCTTCGATATTTCTACCTTTCTTCATTTTACGTTTTCCAAAAAATCCAATTTTCTTTAAATGAATATTTTCGTACTTTTAAGGAATCGCTTTTAACGAAACATAAAATATATTGCTAATTTTTTTCATATTTTTTGATTTTTATTGATTTTATAAATTAACATTACTAATAAGTTTTTGATGGACCAAAAGGCCTTAAAAAGCTTAATTTTCTTTCATGCAAATTTCTAAGGTTTTTAATAAAAACTTCAATGAAAAACAAATATATTTCTACCTTTCTTCATGTATGCATTTTACGTTTTCAAAAAAATCTTAGAGAAATTTAATTTTCATTAGGTAAATAACTTGTATATTTAATATAAAACGCGCAAGTGTTGAATATCCACAACTTTGTAGCACATGTTCAAAGACTGGAAATTATATATTCAAAGATCGTGAGAATATCGTCAATTTCCTTATAAATCTAATCTAGAATACCATATTATAAATCATCTTGCACGATAGATGGAAAACTCTTGTATCTTATCGCGTAAATACTGAAAATACTAGATACTAATTAAGGTGATCATCAATTAGTTATAAGCCAGATTATTATTGACGCTAATAGCGCGTAACGTTGAGAAATAAAATAAAATTTAATACACACTCGCAAAGAGCTGAAATTACGCAAATTCAATGTTAACAAAATCGCTTCTTCAATGCGATTTTAATTGACCTATTTATATAAGACAACGCTTTATATTTGATTGATACTTACATTTAAGCGTGTTGATAAACTTCCAGAATAAAAAAGTGTACATGTTCAGATTCGATTTAAATTTTTTTTTTATAATACTAAAATATTTATTAGTGTCGATGTAATAAATATATCGAAAAAAATACTATACGTTAATTTTTGACCAAACTATTGTTCAATTATCTAGAAAACTACTGAAGCTAAAAAAAGGAACCAAACCTTTTTGAATGCAGAATTGAAATATCGAAATCTTTTATATTTAGCATTTTATTGTAAAAAAAATCAGTAGCGCCAATATTTGAACATATAAATACTTATTTTCAATCAACAAATGCGAAAGATAAAAACGCGACAAACATTGAAATGTGTACGCAATTCTATATTTGCAAAAAAATATATAAAAAGTATTTTGAAATATTTTCGAATAGGAAATTTGGGAAACTTATTATACACTGATTGGTGCAACATTTTTTTTTTTTAATTAAAACGTGTTTATTTTTCTTGTAACTGAGTAAAGTAAATCGAGTCTCCGATCATTACAGATCTCATTAGTTATTCCGAAGAAGCCTGTAATTACACAAATTAAATTGTGTAGTAATAATAGATACATCATAGATATACTAAATTATAGTAATTATTATTAACAAGCTAAGAATATACCGGTGGTATCTGTACAATCGAGAAATAATATAAATGTATCAACTACGAAATCACATTCTTTATATGCAATTAAGAAATAAAATAAATCCTTCTTGTTTAAAACTAATGTGAAATACCTCAATTTCATTTTGATAAAATCAAATTAATCCTAGTTGGTATTTTATCTTACATTAAAAAATAAATACGATAAAATATCGCCCAAAGAGAATGTTAAGTTGCAATCTATTGTTTCTTGTCAAAATATACAGCGAAGAATTTAAGACTGCGCGTGCAGAATTTTTTATTTTTTTTATTGCAGCTATATATAAATATATTTTCTAATTTTCAATTGAATTTTATTAATTCAATAGAAAATTAGATTAATTTTAATAATATTAATTTTATTAAAATAGTTGTTGGTTTTCGAAGGCATAAAATTCTATTTTTGTTTAAAATAAATGTAAAATACCTCATTTTATTTTGATAAAATCAGATTAATTGAAGCTGGTAATTTTATATTACATTAAAAAAAAATATACGATAAAATATCGCCCAAAGAGAATGTTAAGTTGCAATCTATTTTTTTCTTGTCAAAATATACAGCGAAGAATTTAAGACTGCCCCTGCAAAAAATTTTTTTTTATTGCAGCTATAAATATATTTTTGTAATTTTCAATCGAATTTTATTAATTGTCCAAATATAGTTGTTGGTTTTCGAAGGCATGTGCAGAAATAGCTGATTTTTGTTTGTGTGTTTTTTTGTCGTGGTTGGGATTTGAACCCAAAACTTACTTAGAATTGCAAAAAAAAAAAATCTTTCCAAATAATTTGGGATATATTATATGTATATATATGACATTTAAAAAATAAATAGATAAAATATCGCCCAAAAAGAAAGTTATGATCTATTTTTTCTTGTAAAAATATACAGCGAAGAAATTTAAAACTGCGCGTGAAGAATTTTTTTTTATTGCAACTATAAATAAATATATTTTTAAAATTTTCAATTGACTTTTATTAATTGTCCAAAACATAGTTGGTTTTCAAAGGCATGTGCATAGAAAATTGATAAAAAAAAATTTTGTCATGGCTGGGAATTGAACCCACAAATATCTTAAGCTTCATTCCACATAATATAACATACATAATTATATATATAATTATTTGAGTAAATTTTTCAATTTTTAATATTTTTTTTGCATTTCCTCTTACTAAAGAACTCCATCCAAAGAAATATAAACAGCAACAATTAAACATCGCAATTTTTTCGTCGTAATTGCAGATCCAAAATCCATTTTTAAACGACGACAATTTATTTAAAACTGCTCAAAATTACGGTGCAATTTTCGTACGAAAATCTCTTGCAATCACATCACGCTGGTCTTACAACACCACAGCATTTACCTCGGCCGATACTGCAAGAATAATAATTGCGGATGAACACATTTTTCGCTATCATCTTTTTTCAAACCGGATCATATACCAACGATCTCTTCATGCGTGCGTAAAATACACCGAGTAATTATTTGATTACAATATCGTCAACAACTATTATAAAATCATATTTATAATTCAGCCAGTGATGCGAGCAATGCTCAGGTACTTCACCAATGAATCGTTCAATTTGAACTATTCACCAAATTGAACGATTCGTATTCAATGAATTATATATTCTGTATTCACTTATATAGTCTCAAATGAATTATTTACTACGTTATTCAGTACTTGGGTACTTCACCAATGAATTATATATTCTGTATTCACTTATATAGTCTCAAATGAATTATTTACTACGTTATTCAGTACTTGGGTACTTCACCAATAAATCGTTCAATTTGAACTATTCACCAAATTGAACGATTCGTATTTAGTGAATTATATATTCGGTATTCACTTATATAGTCTCAAATGAATTATTTACTACGTTATTCAGTACTTGGGTACTTCACCAATGAATCGTTCAATTTGAACTATTCACCAAATTGAACGATTCGTATTTAGTGAATTATATATTCGGTATTCACTTATATAGTCTCAAATGAATTATTTACTACGTTATTCAGTAGTACTTGGGTACTTCACCAATGAAACGTTCAATTTGAACTATTCACCAGAGTGAACGATTCGTATTTAGTGAATTATATATTCGGTATTCACTTATATAGTCTCAAATGAATTATTTACTACGTTATTCAGTACTTGGGTACTTCACCAATGAATTATATATTCTGTATTCACTTATATAGTCTCAAATGAATTATTTACTACGTTATTCAGTACTTGGGTACTTCACCAATGAATCATTCAATTTGAACTATTCACCAAATTGAACGATTCGTATTCAATGAATTATAAATTCTGTATTCACTTATATAGTCTCAAATGAATTATTTACTACGTTATTCAGTACTTGGGTACTTCACCAATGAATCATTCAACTTGAACTATTCACCAAATTGAACGATTCGTATTCAATGAATTATATATTCTGTATTCACTTATATAGTCTCAAATGAATTATTTACTACGTTATTCAGTACTTGGGTACTTCACCAATGAATCATTCAACTTGAACTATTCACCAAATTGAACGATTCGTATTCAATGAATTATATATTCTGTATTCACTTATATAGTCTCAAATGAATTATTTACTACGTTATTCAGTACTTGGGTACTTCACCAATGAATCATTCAACTTGAACTATTCACCAAATTGAACGATTCGTATTCAATGAATTATATATTCTGTATTCACTTATATAGTCTCAAATGAATTATTTACTACGTTATTCAGTACTTGGGTACTTCACCAATGAATCATTCAACTTGAACTATTCACCAAATTGAACGATTCGTATTCAATGAATTATATATTCTGTATTCACTTATATAGTCTCAAATGAATTATTCACTACGTTATTCGTATTCAGTACTGTAAATTGTATTGCATCGCTGATACTCAAGCATAAAATAATAGTAAAATAATCGGCGGCATTAACACTTTTCTGCGAATGTAAATATTTAAAATCTTATTTAATCTAGCAGTATCATTTAGTCTAAATATTCGTGCTTAATATATATTTTAAATGTAAGTTAACGTGAGTATAATAATATTAATTATAATTATATTAATTTGTGTGACTGTAGAAATTCTATTTTACATCTGGGTTAAAAAATAAAATATTTGGTTTTGTTGTGATATTATTACTACAAAATGCCCAAAACGAACTAGTCAATTTTGGGCGTATTTTAAAAATATTCAAAGCTATGTGCAAATATTTTTCGAAATTGCTGTCATTTAAAGCCTGGATCGATGCAAATTTTATTTCCAAATATAATAAATCTTCGAGTGATTGAACGATTCATGTATATGTGAATAGTGAATAATCCGTTCGTGAACTATTCACCTAAATGAACGACATTTGCCCAAGCCTACAACATGTTCTTCCTGAAATGATACTGATTTTAGTAAAAAACGCGCTGTCGGATTGATTATTTACAATTTTACAAAAAGGTGCACTTCGTTAAGCTAAGTATAATTAGCTTCCTCGATGGGCAATTAATATTTTCTATACATACGGGTAAATCAGGCGCGGATCCAGCCCGATTTGCACGCATAGAAAATGCATTAAAAACAATCCGAAATAAATTTATAGCCGGCATTGAGGAAAATACAATTAGGACAAATATATATATATTTTTAGCCAAAACGCCAACGATGAAATAATTTACAATTAGGACGAAAATAATTTTTTTTTAACCAAAACGCCAAACGATGAAATAATTTACAATTAGGAAGAAAATATTTTTTTTTAAATCGAATTATAATTGCGTAACTAAGTACTTTAGCACGACTGGTAAACTAAAGCCAATTAAAATTCACTTTAAATTATGAGATAATATAAAATTACCGCTAATTAAATTACGGTATTTTAAATTTCAGTTGGCTTCAATATAAATATATATTTTTATTCCTTTACATTGTGTGTATATATATAAATATATATAGATTTTATGGCCATGAAATTTTTAAATTTTTAAACAATTAAAAATTTGATAAATTATTAAATGAATGATTAAAGTTCTAATTTCAATTACATGTTATTTAAATTATGTACACGTTTAATGATTCGTTAAAATTTATATTCGAATTATCGAATTACTGAATTATTTAAAAAAAGAATATGTATATATATATTTTATAAATAATTGAAGTTGTTGTTGAAACATTGTTTGGAATAGATTTGTTCAATGACAATGTCAACTATTAATAATAATAATTGTCTTTATTTCCATACAAAATACATATACTATTATAAAGTGAGTTATATTTAAAATAAATATTCTTAATTGCGTATAAATAATGTAGAGAAAAAGGTGTTGTGGCACGTTTGGTTGCATACATCATGTATGTATGTGAAAATATATTTATGATTTTTTTTTTAAGGAATTCGTTAAGTCGATCATTTGAATCTCCCGCCAACTTTTAATAAAAGCAACAGTAGCGACACCAGCGACTGGCCTAGCGTACTACAAAACAAATAGTAACCTATAACGTCACTCTGCCATCTCTGGCGCATAGAAAGGTATATTTATTTGCATTTTTGCGTATCGTTTTCGCTTAAAAACTGTCAATTTGACGTTTTTTTTAACGACACGGTTAGATCATAATGTCCGCAGAGTTGATATTTTAACATTGCTATTGTAGCAACTTTTGACACGCATTTCTTTACAAAAAAATGTCAAACAATGTGGCCATAGACAGAACTAATACGTAATTAAATCATACGTAATTTATAACGAATCGTTGGAATAATTTTACGATTTTTCAACGAATTTGATGTTCCTTTTGTTCGAGTCTTAAAAATCTACTTGGTGGTTGGTGTAGGCAATTTTTTTTTTAAGTGGCGGGCCCGCTCCTTCTACTGCGCTATTTAAATAAAAAATACGCCACTGTTTACGTAATTCTTAAATTCCAAATAATCTATAACAATCGCTGCGTGTTTATCTTTGCCCACTTAAGAAAAAAACACTTCAACAACAACCAAAAAACTCTTCATTGCGGTGGCTGGTTAGGCCTGTGTGTGGAGTGTCAAACGTCTGTTTCTTTCTCCGGTGTTTCGTCTGTTTCTAATAGTGTGGTGTCTAGGCGTGAATTTGTCTTCTTGACGTTTTCGTTAGTGGCTTTTTAATATTTGTAATTACATGTCTGTTATGTTAGAGATTGTAGCGTTTGTTTGCTGGTCTTTCGTTTATGTGATGCAGTTTCTATTGTTAGTCTTTCGTGTGTTTGAACTCTTCATTCGACTCACCTTGCCATATTTATGTGTCCCATCGTTCGAGCTGGCGGTCCAGTGATCCGATTCCAGCCTGGCCCGTTCCAGAACTCCAGTAAATCGATCCAGACGGGACCATTCGCGTACATCGTGATTGTGGAAGGGACTGTTGCCATTAGGCGTTGCTGTTACCACTTCCATTTCCGTCGAGGTTTTATTGTAATATGGTTGGTTCGTTTGTTTTCTTGTGTCCTGCGCTGCGAATGACCTTTCGAAAGTGCGGAGAATTGCAGTAATGAACGATGAGGTGCGCGGACTATTGAAAGTTATGGCTGAATTGTGTTTCTATTAATATATCGACCTGAAAGAATAAGAAAAAATATATACATATGAAAATTGTCCATAAAAACCGTTTAATGTTGATATACGAAGTGGTTGTTAATTAGAAAAATTATCACTACGGTGTTAAATAATTGTATAGAATATCAACCAAATTAAAGCATCGAGTAGCTAGATGCGCATTTCGAAGGCTATGCCCACATTTCTTTTGCAGTGAAACTTCTATAGGCGCGGTAGGGCAAATTGGCCTGAACGTCACGAAATGTGAAACACGATACGCGCATGCGCCGCGTATACGTAGCATAAAGGCAACCAGTAGACGCTCGCGCATTTTATTATATATTACACAAACACAGCTTAATCTTTTAGCTAACAATTTCCATTGTGTGAAAAGTGAAATGTAGAAAAAGACAAGTACAGACAGAGTGCGAGCCTTTAGAGAACGGAAGAAAGCGAATAAACCGCCAAGAAAAGTGCCAACAAGTACCTTGGAAAGAAGTAGAGAGTATCGAGCCAGGCAAAGGGCGTTAAAGAAACAACATAACCTTCCAACGACCTCAAATACACTGGATGAATCGATACCGTCGTTAAGTGAGGACACAGTGAGTGGTATAGAGAATTTGAATGCCACTGATTCAGGCACGTGAAGATACACGCGCTGTGAGAGATCTGATTCAGCTGAGCGAGCCATCGACAAATAGAAATGCACCCACTAGTGCATCATACACTAAATTTACATTCTTTCAACCTGCCCATCGCGAATTTGATAAACAATTTTTTGATAATCCTCTAGGATTATGCCCACGTAGATTATGTCAACGCGAATTTAACATTTTTCATCGAGTGCTCCGGAAAAAATAAAAAACAAAAGAAAATGGAGTGACATATGTCCGTTTTGTTCTTTCACATGATCGAATAACAAAAAATATTTTACTTTTGCGCAAAATAACAATGAACAAAATATTATACAATTTTATAAAAATTATGAAAAGCTAAATTTAAAATTTAATTCGACGTTATTTGCAGAAAAAAATGTTAATCAACAATATTTCGTCCGTGTCCGATATAATTGTGATTTTTAGTTTATACAAATCGAAATAGCAAATAGATTTGTGCATATCTAATATCCAACATATCTAAGATGTCTTCTGTTTCCATCGTAATGGTAAATTTGTTGCTGCAGCAAAAATAGTAGTAATAAATCCGTTATACAGAAATACATTAACCGTAATTGAAATGCTAAATTGTAGAAGAAAAACCTTACTCGAAGATTGCACTACTATCTGTCAATTTTAATCGAAAATCGTTATTGCACTGCAATGACAATCGGGTATTCATAAAATTAGTTACGCAGCAAGTTCAATTTGACTGGTACAGTTATATCCTGTGGAAATAATGGTGTCTTTTTTTTTAAATATACATAATAGAATTTATTACAAGTACTCAAAAATACGATACAAATAAATCTAACGACAATTTTTTCCGAAACATAATTTTATATCGTCCATAAATTAGGTAAAGGTAAATTGATTACTGTGCTTCTTTTAGTTAGTATTATCATATGATTTGAATTTGAAAAAATAATTGAAGATTTTTTTTTTACCAAAAAAAAATCTAATTGAATCACGGAAATAGAAAAACCACAAAAAAAATCGATTTAAAAAAAAATGAGTTTATAGCGAAGAAGTTGTCAAATTATATCACTGTTATAAAAAAATTTTTTTTATTTTTAATAGAAATTTATATGCAGACAAAGATTTCTTGTAAAAAAAAACTCCTTTAACTCAATATAATAAGGCTCTACGATATTTTTGTATTTCTGACGTTTTAATTTTTTTAACAATAAAGAACTATCTATCTATCTATAAACGTATTAAATTTTTAAACGTTTTTTTTTTACGATATTTGGGTGATATTCTATACTATTATCTATAAACGATTTAAAAAAACATTTAAAAATTCAAAAATTAAAAACACTAATGATTTTTTTATATATATTATAATTGCGAACTATTTTTATCTTTTTTTTCTAAAATCTGTTTCGTAATATTCATTAACATATTTTCACAACTTTTTCGAATGGAAATCAATTTCACGCCCTTATTTATTAATTAATTTTAATTAAGCGATTATCTCATTCGCATTCCTTAATGTATTGACATAAATATTCGAATTCTGAAGAAAACTTTTTTTTAACGAACTAACTATTTAACTAAATATATTGTAAAACAATTTCTGCATTTTATGGGAAATTTATTGCGATGGTTTTTAATTCCTCGATTCTATTTTTCGGTATAACTTCGTACAGAATATTAATTCGGTATAAATTCGTTTTTTTTTAAGTAGGTCTTTCTAAATTTGCGATATTTTATTTTATTATTATTATTATTTATTGAAATAAGGTCACACAGAAGAGTAAAACTTAACATCATCAGAGGTATTTTAGATTAATTTTAAGATTTTTATTTTAACATCACACCTAGATTGTTATGTAAATGGCAAAAGACAAATTTTACTGGAATTATTGTTACGTAAAAAACGATAACAGTTAATTCCATTTTGTCTTGGGCAGGTTCATTAGCGTTGAGGTAGGCACTGAAACGGCAATTGTTTTTATTGCTTATATAAGTAAGTTATAATTGAGAATGAATATTACTCTGATGGTCTTCCGTAATGAGCTTTACGACGTTCAATTTGCGATGTGCCGAAGAAACTCGAGAAAAAATAACAGTATAAATATAACGCGATTTCCAAGAATCGTTTTAGCTGCTGGAAAAGCGTGTCATATAACGTCTTGACGATTATCTTCTTCTGAAGCAATTAGTCTATAGGTGCTGCGTATATATTGCCTATAATATGGATTAATTAACGCCATCGAGTAGATAAAGAATGGGTTCGGTTTAGGAATTGAATATTATTATTCGATATCTCGAAAAAATTGTGAAAATGAAATCGGGTTTGTTTATTTATTTATTTACGGCCCGCATAAAGTTGAATTAGATTATTCGTGGAATTAGAAAAGTAACCAAAAAAAAGACATAAAATGAAGATTAAATTGCATTCAGTTTCTTTCTATTTAGCTATTGTTTTATATTAGGCGAAATATTAAAATTATTAAAAATTATTAAAAAAAAAAAACGTTATTTACGATTTCTCTGATAAAGCATGTGAAATATAAAATTCGTAAAAATTTTAAATGTTTATAATATACAATAAAATTTCGTAAATTAATATTTAATTCCACAAAAACTTTACATATACGATTTCGCAGACTATTCCATATCAATAAATAATAATATCAATTCATAAAAAATAAATAATAATAAATAATCAATAATTTTTTAATATTTAAATTTCTTTTTAAATAATTGATTATATTGATTGTATATTTTCGCTAGTATAATATATATTTTTTTTTGTAGGAGTTTTTCATACTTCGTTTATAAAATATATAATTCCGTTCCTTTTAAACAAATAAAATACTTTTAAACAAATAATGTCAACCTTCCAAATATCCAGGCAATAATTTCAGAAGGTCATAAAAATAATAATATTGTAGTAAAATTATTTAGCAATAATATAGAATATAGAAAAAATCGACAGCTGCTTGAATTATTAATTTGACAGGTCTAGACATTTATCACGTGCGCTGGTATTAATGTAGTCAAACGTCAACAACGCAAGCGAAGTTTGAAGCACTAGACCAATATTGTTTTTTAAGGTTAACGATATTTGATTATATGGCGGCGGATTATAAAAAAAGAAGCTGCGAAATATTAATTTAAATATGTTTGGAAATATAACAATTGCTATATAGAAAAATTCGACTGCTGTTTGAATTATTAATTTGACAGGTCTAGACATTTATCACGTGCGTTGGTATTAATGTAGTCAAACGTCAATAACGCAAGCGAAGTTTGAAGCACTAGGCCAATATTGTTTTTTAAGGTTAACGATATTTGATTATATGGCGGCGGATTATAAAAAAAAGTAGCTGCGAAATATTAATTTATATATGTTTGGAAATATAACAATTGCTATATAGAAAAAATCGACAGCTGTTTGAATTATTAATTTGACAGGTCTAGACATTTATCACGTGCGCTGGTATTAATGTAGTCAAACGTCAACAACGCAAGCGAAGTTTGAAGCACTAGACCAATATTGTTTTTTAAGGTTAACGATATTTGATTATATGGCGGCGGATTATAAAAAAAGAAGCTGCGAAATATTAATTTAAATATGTTTGGAAATATAACAATTGCTATATAGAAAAATTCGACTGCTGTTTGAATTATTAATTTGACAGGTCTAGACATTTATCACGTGCGTTGGTATTAATGTAGTCAAACGTCAATAACGCAAGCGAAGTTTGAAGCACTAGGCCAATATTGTTTTTTAAGGTTAACGATATTTGATTATATGGCGGCGGATTATAAAAAAAAGTAGCTGCGAAATATTAATTTAAATATGTTTGGAAATATAACAATTGCTATATAGAAAAAATCGACAGCTGTTTGAATTATTAGTTTGACAGGTCTAGACATTTATCACGTGCGTTGGTATTAATGTAGTCAAACGTCAACAACGCAAGCGAAGTTTGAAGCACTAGGCCAATATTGTTTTTTAAGGTTAACGATATTTGATTATATGGCGGCGGATTATAAAAAAAAAGTAGCTGCGAAATATTAATTTAAATATGTTTGGAAATATAACAATTGCTATATAGAAAAAATCGACAGCTGTTTGAATTATTAATTTGACAGGTCTAGACATTTATCACGTGCGTTGGTATTAATGTATTCAAACGTCAACAACGCAAGCGAAGTTTGAAGCACTAGGCCAATATTATTTTTTAAGGTTAACGATATTTGATTATATGGCGGCGGATTATAAAAAAAAGTAGCTGCGAAATATTAATTTAAATATGTTTGGAAATATAACAATTGCTATATAGAAAAAATCGACAGCTGTTTGAATTATTAATTTGACAGGTCTAGACATTTATCACGTGCGCTGGTATTAATGTAGTCAAACGTCAACAACGCAAGCGAAGTTTGAAGCACTAGACCAATATTGTTTTTTAAGGTTAACGATATTTGATTATATGGCGGCGGATTATAAAAAAAGAAGCTGCGAAATATTAATTTAAATATGTTTGGAAATATAACAATTGCTATATAGAAAAATTCGACTGCTGTTTGAATTATTAATTTGACAGGTCTAGACATTTATCACGTGCGTTGGTATTAATGTAGTCAAACGTCAATAACGCAAGCGAAGTTTGAAGCACTAGGCCAATATTGTTTTTTAAGGTTAACGATATTTGATTATATGGCGGCGGATTATAAAAAAAAGTAGCTGCGAAATATTAATTTAAATATGTTTGGAAATATAACAATTGCTATATAGAAAAAATCGACAGCTGTTTGAATTATTAATTTGACAGGTCTAGACATTTATCACGTGCGTTGGTATTAATGTATTCAAACGTCAACAACGCAAGCGAAGTTTGAAGCACTAGACCAATATTGTTTTTTAAGGTTAACGATTTTTGATTATATGGCGGCGGATTATAAAAAAAGAAGCTGCGAAATATTAATTTAAATATGTTTGGAAATATAACAATTGCTATATAGAAAAAATCGACAGCTGTTTGAATTATTAATTTGACAGGTCTAGACATTTATCACGTGCGTTGGTATTAATGTATTCAAACGTCAACAACGCAAGCGAAGTTTGAAGCACTAGGCCAATATTATTTTTTAAGGTTAACGATATTTGATTATATGGCGGCGGATTATAAAAAAAGAAGCTGCGAAATATTAATTTAAATATGTTTGGAAATATAACAATTGCTATATAGAAAAAATCGACAGCTGTTTGAATTATTAATTTGACAGGTCTAGACATTTATCACGTGCGCTGGTATTAATGTAGTCAAACGTCAACAACGCAAGCGAAGTTTGAAGCACTAGACCAATATTGTTTTTTAAGGTTAACGATATTTGATTATATGGCGGCGGATTATAAAAAAAGAAGCTGCGAAATATTAATTTAAATATGTTTGGAAATATAACAATTGCTATATAGAAAAAATCGACAGCTGTTTGAATTATTAATTTGACAGGTCTAGACATTTATCACGTGCGTTGGTATTAATGTAGTCAAACGTCAACAACGCAAGCGAAGTTTGAAGCACTAGACCAATATTGTTTTTTAAGGTTAACGATATTTGATTATATGGCGGCGGATTATAAAAAAAGAAGCTGCGAAATATTAATTTAAATATGTTTGGAAATATAACAATTGCTATATAGAAAAAATCGACAGCTGTTTGAATCATTAATTTGACAGGTCTAGACATTTATCACGTGCGTTGGTATTAATGTATTCAAACGTCAACAACGCAAGCGAAGTTTGAAGCACTAGGCCAATATTATTTTTTAAGGTTAACGATATTTGATTATATGGCGGCGGATTATAAAAAAAAGTAGCTGCGAAATATTAATTTAAATATGTTTGGAAATATAACAATTGCTATATAGAAAAAATCGACAGCTGTTTGAATTATTAATTTGACAGGTCTAGACATTTATCACGTGCGTTGGTATTAATGTAGTCAAACGTCAACAACGCAAGCGAAGTTTGAAGCACTAGGCCAATATTATTTTTTAAGGTTAACGATATTTGATTATATGGCGGCGGATTATAAGAAAGTAGCGGCAAAATATTAATTTAAATATGTTTGGAAATTAATATAAGAAAATGAATGATATTATTAGATTAGAATTTAATTGTGGAAAAGGTAAAAGCCAGAATAAATTAAGTAATCGTTTTTTATATATAACTTATATATTAATATATTCATAGTTTGAGATGCGAATTCATATAATGTTCTATTGTTTGAATTAACTGTATAATATTTTACAGTTGCTTTAATTGCAATAATTACCGAGAAATCAATTATTAATACTTTAGTACGATATATAAGAGGTCGTGAACTTCGTGAGCTCCAACAAACTATTCAGAAATATTGAATATGTACTCGAATAATTACATCTGCAGGAATAATCCTCGTGCTTTATTATTGTCTATAAAAATACGGCATACCATATTCAGGCCCGTTGCAAACTTAGAAACCACTGAATTATTCTCTAATACCAAAGTAATCGCTTATGCATTTGGTTTGCTGGAAAGGTTCATTTTGAACGCATAGAAGGATTTGAACGATAGTTTTGATTTAATGACGCCGTGGTCTCTTGGGCACTAAATCCCATTCTCAACAGGGCCGCATCTAATTATTTCAGGCCTCGATATGTTAATCACCACGAACATGTGCATGCACAAGTTCGTATTTTATTATAATAGATTTCCTTGAAAATTTTCCACTTTTGTATTTTCGCAACACACACACACACACACACACACAATTGACGTTAAAAAAATTGCGATATTTTTAACAAAGGTTTTAAAAAATATATTTCGCGTTCTTCATTCATTGTTGACAAAGAAATTCCGCGATCAAAGTTTTATTCGAAGTATCACCACCAAATTATTCGAATTTACGCAGACTCTTCCCTCCCCCCCACATATGAAATGAGCTAGTACCGTCCTGATCGATGTTCGACATGATTTACGAGAATTTAATTACAATCTGTACTGGTAATATTGTTATTATGATTGCCATTACGGTTGTGGGTATAATTAGAGGTGGACTTCCTTAAATGAACGTGCAACGAAGAGCTTTGAACCAATTAGTTACGGCCATCCGCTTAGATGCCACATATAAAGGCATCTTATCCAGCCAGGAACGGATTACGTGAAAAGTATTCAGTCGATTAGCAAACGAAGACACTTTTATAATGTGAAGTGATCGATAGATAACGTCACGCGATATGTATTTTTAATATAAATCGAAAAATATGTATTATTGTATTGTACACGCAAATTCTTCTAATTTTACATTAAAATAATTAAAATTCTAAAATATCGATATTGCATATATTTTCACTTTCGCCACAGCAGAATGTAAAAACAAAAAAATACTATCGCGTGATAATTTTAAATTTATTTTTACTAGCAAATACGGTCCTGACTAGAACAGATGAACAAAATATGCCACACTATAGCGTATCTTCGGGCGATACTGTATTTACTATGCCACGGTGTTATAATGAAAAAATAGCCGAAGATATGCAAACTAAATTTGATGAGAAATGCTAATGTGCAAATGAAAATTGTACATCGTGATTGTGTAGGAAAATTACAATAAAAGTACCGCTATTTCTTCAAATGGTGCACATAACACATGTCACGTAAATGGAAGAACATTTTATACTTGTGCGATAGAAGGATGGATATGAGATGTGGTGCTACTATGAAGAGCTATTCGTCGATTTTAAATAGCAAAAATATAATTTTGCGATTAAGAAGTTTGATTTGAAAATATATCCATTGATCTAATCATTGTATTTATAATAGTATAGAATATCATCCAAATACCCAAGCTAGATGCGCATTTCGAAGGCTATGCCCCCATCTTCAGTAGCACAAGATAAAATATAAATAAAATACCTCTGTCACGAATATTAAATAAATAAGTCAACATGACAGAGGTATTTCAAAAATGGCATATAATATGACCTATAAATCTTTTAAATAAAATAAAAATTAATATAAAAAATAGTTCTTATTAAATAAATTAAATAGACAAGATGAATGTAAATTCATTAAATTTGATTTAGATTTATGCATCGTATATACTTTCATAAGCATTTATAACTCGGAATAATTTGAATAGGATGACCTGAGTTAGTCAAAAATATGCTCGGCTACAGCACTTTTATCTTTTCTATGTAATCTGAAATGAGTTAAATGCTCCTTAAATGCATCTAGCTATTTAATGTTTTAAGTCACGCTATTTCTATACTATTATTTGACACCGTAGTGATAATTTTTTAAATTGTATTTATATAAAAAGTAGTCTGACTGATTAGCAAATATTATTGCTCATATACTAGCTGCAAGTACACCCACTAGATGGCAGCAAATGTAGAAAATAAAACTGTAGGCAATGTTCATGGTACGTGGTTTGTGGTTTTCTATTGGATAATGGGAGGCACGTATTCTGTGTCTAGAAGTACTATATAAATAATACGAGTTCTTTACATATGTCTGTATTTAGTTCTAAATCGGAGCTGTGGCTGAAAAGTCATTAGCCAACTTGCTTACGTTTTTACTTTACTTTTTGTATTTTTAGTTTACCTTCATTCTAGGGATGGCATACTGTAGGTCACTTGTGAGGACCTAGTTCGTAGTTCATTTCAATGTACCGTTCACGAACTATGGGTAGTGAACTGCTACATCTTTTAAAAATGAACTAGTTCACGATCTATATAAAATACATGCACATACTGAAAATAATCTCAATATAAAAATATTAAATGGTAAAAAATAAATAAATTGAAATATTACAATACTTATTTTGAATTAAGAATGAATAGGAAAGGACAACAATGTTTATAATTTATACAAAACATATATATAATCTACTCACGATTATTTCTTATGAAGTTCTAAAATACTTATTGGTAGTTACTGATGAAAATGTTTACTACTTTACTAACACTTGAAAATTAAATGTACAAACTATAATAAAATGAACTAGATAGAATCGTTTTGTTTGGCGTTATAATTTATATTTTCTATTCCGAGTCTTCTCTATTTAAACTTCAACGCTTTGATTTGATATTAAGTGATTGCATATTGCACTCAGTATGAAATAGAAGAACTATAAGATGTAGATGTTTATTTTTGCATTATTGCAAAAATTTGCTATGGCATGACATATTTAATCTTGCGAATATATTAATTATATTATTCCAAATGAAAATTTGATACCAACTTATAAATATTGCAGCAAATTTCCTATTTCGTTCCATTCACCAACACACTTTATCACTAAATAAATGTTAGTACTGTATATGTAATGTATACTATACTGCATCGTTTACAAGCCGTTGTGATTCATACTGCAAGTGTATATATAGTACAAGTACATTAATACGTACACCATGCACCATCTAGTTGATAGTTCACGAACTAGGTCCTAGTGACCTATAGGTCGTTGCAAAACATCGCCACAGTACGCCCGCCATTTGATTGAACCGTTCGCGAGTGAACGGTTCGCGAGTGAACTACACATCGCTACTTCATTCGTACTTCCATTTTCGCGCAAAAAATCACACTTTTTCTTCGGGTTAAACAATTACATATAAATCGCGTCCAGGGGACGTCTTGGGCCACGGATGAGAAAAGGTAACGAGTAAAAACATTAGGCGTCCCTACCACACTTCCGTTCATACTATTGTATATTGTGTGGTTCTTAAAGAATAATTTTGCGTTCTATTATAAATTTGCAAATAATGGTATAGATATTTATATTTGTTGTTGCTAGCAACGTTCGCAGATCAAAAGTCCTGCTTATGGCAGCTTTTGTTATGTCTGTATTTGTCCAGAATAATTCGGACGGACGAATTCTTATCGCTAAAGTGGCAGATAGAATTTCAATTCGTTTCGTTAACGTTCGAGGAATCATTTTAATGAAACGTATATTTCGATCAAGAAGATAGGATATAATATTAGGCCAGGTAAGAAGTGCCACTACATATTTTACAACATATTTAACATCTGATGCATTTGATCAAATATTATTTTATAACACGGCATGGGCATCTGACCATGCGTCGGTTTGATTTCTTGTACGATTTCGATTAAATTCTTCTGTACGTAGAACGACCTAATATATAACTGACAAGAAATTGTAAATAAATCAGCAGTGGCCACTATATATAAGATATATAACATGCGAACCGTTAGTGATGATTGTTACAACCATACGCTGTGTTATTATTATTATTATTACATCTGGGAATCATTTGAAATAATACCACAAGAAGAAGAAAAAAAAACCTGTACGGAATGAGAACATTCAGTCTTATGGCCAGCTAGCTGTAGTATATAAATTAAACTGCACTAAACGATAGTTAAAAATAAAGTTTCAAAAAAAAACATTCCGTAATGTATACCTAGTGTAAAATGATTTTTATACAAACAATCGTAAAAAATCTAACAACTATGGTAGTCTAATTAAAATTTCATCGAATCAAAGCGCTCCAGAATTGGAATTATTTTTAATTCTATTTAGCGCAACATTTAATTTGGACACCCATTATTTTGTCGTGAAAAAGACATAAATTCATTATATGGTAACTTTCGTCATACGTTTTTTAAAATTATTAATCATCAACTTCAATAAATTAAAAGTTCTTGGTTAACATTTTCATTTTTATTATCGAATCATAATTTTCTTTGTTAAATTTGGTCACACTGTATTCTTAAACAATTGTATCACCCAAATACCATTTAATAGCTAGATGCGCATTTCGAAGGCTATGTCCCCCATCTTTAGTAGCGCGAAAAACTAAAATAAAGAATTTTTTATGGTAAACTAAATTTAAATCAAACAACTGAATTTTTTGAAGTGAAACTTCTATAGGCGCGGTAGGGCAAATTGGCCTAAACACGCTACGCGCATGCGCCGCGTATACGTAGCATAAGGCAACCAGTATACGCTTGCGTATTTTATTATATATTTCACAAACACAGCTTAATCTTTTAGCTAACAATTTCCGTTGTGTGAAAAGTGAAATGGAGAAAAAGACAAGTACAGACAGAGTGCGAGCCTTTAGAGAACGGAAGAAAGCGAATAAACCGCCAAGAAAAGTGCCAACAAGTACCTTGGAAAGAAGTAGAGAGTATCGAGCCAGGCAAAGGGCGTTAAATAAACAACATAACCTTCCAACGATCTCAAATACACTGGATGAATCGATACCGTCGTTAAGTGAGGACACAGTGAGTGGTATAGAGAATTTGAATGCCACTGATTCAGGCGCGTGAAGACACACGCGGTGTGAGAGATCTGATACAGCTGAGCGAGCCATCGACAAATGGAAATGCACCCACTAGTGCATCATACACCAAATTTAATCCATACTCCTCTTTATAGACTACGATATTACAGTTAAGAATGCTTTCTTTGATGATCAGAGTGCCAATCAAAATTAATCAAAATCAAAATGAAATCGTTAACAAATGCAAAAAAAGCAATGCATAAAATCAACTTTTCCTAGGAGCTAAGAAGTTTCACTTCTACCGCGCGAGAGTCTCACGCACGTTTTGTTTGGGTTTAGTTTTAGCTTTGGCTATGTGGAGGAATAAATAAATCATTTTCGTCATCTCAATGTCATAAATTAATTGGAAAAACGTATATTTGAACGGGTCAAATTTATAAGGGATTAACTATGATAGATTGGTAGAGTTTTGTATTAGGAATAAGCTAGTGGTAGCAAACACGCTTTTTCAGAATCACAAGCGCAGGATATATACGTGGAAAATGCCAGGAGATATAGGGAGGTATCAGATAGATTACATACTGGTTAAAGAGAGGTTTAGGAACCAGATTAAGAATTGTAAGAGTTACCCTGGAGCAGATATTGATAGTGACCATAATTTAGTAGTCCTGGACTCAGAGGTCAAATTCAAGAAATTACAGAAGTCTAAACAGGTCAGAGTAGATGTCGATAGGTTAAAATTAGCTGATGTATGTGAAAAGTACAAGCAGAAAGTAGAAATCATGGCTAATAGAACATCTAGGAGCGACATAGATTGCGAATGGAGGGAAATCAGAAATGGGTTAACTACAGCAGCAAATGAAGTATTAGGCACAAAGAAAAGGGCAGGTAGGAGGGAATGGATCACGGAAGAAATAGTTGAAATGATAGAAGCAAGAAGGAAAATTAAAATTGAAAACACAGAAGCAGGACAGAAAAAATATAAGGAGCTAAGGAACTTAATTAATAGGAAATGCAAGCTAGCGAAAGAAGAGTGGATAAAAGGAAATTGTGTGGATATTGAGGAGGATATGAGAAGAGGTAAAGTAGATTTGGGCTACAGGAAAATTAAGTCACATTTTTCTAAAGTAAAACCAAAGGGTAACATTATATGTGATAAGCAGGGTAAGGAACTCACAGAAAAAAAGGAAAAAGCTAGAAGATGGAAGGAGTATCTTGAAGATTTATATAAAGGTAGGCAGGACATGGAGGAGCTAGAAAGTGTGGAACAGATATATGAGGATGACTTAGGTCCTAGCATACTTAGGTCAGAGTTTCATAGAGCATTAAATGATTTACGGAATAACAAAGCAGCGGGGATTGATATGATACCAGCCGAATTAATAAAACACGCAGGGGAAAAAATGCAGGAGCGATTATACAGGTTAGTTTGTAAAATATATGAGAAGGGAGAAGTACCACAGGATTTTCAGCGTAGTAGAATAGTAACAATGCCGAAGAAAATAGGAGCTAATTTGTGTGAGAACTATAGGACCATTAGCCTACTATCACATGCATCGAAGATATTGTTAAAGATTATTTATAGGAGATTAGAAAATAAAGTAGAGGAAAGGCTAGGAGAAGATCAGTTTGGTTTTAGGAAAAACAGAGGGACGAGAGAGGCGATTCTAGCACTAAGAACGGTAGTAGAAAAAAGAAAGAGGGTAGGAAAGGTAACTTGCATAGCTTTTGTAGATTTAGAAAAGGCATTTGATAATGTAGATTGGGACATAATGTTTAGAATTTTAAAAGAAACGGGTATAGATTATAAGGTTAGGAGAATAATTTTTAATTTATATAAACACCAAACTGCCTTAGTTAGAATTGAGGGGGAAGAAGAGGTAGCAAAAATAGGGAAGGGAGTTCGGCAAGGATGTACACTCTCACCGTTATTATTTAATCTATATATAGAAGATGCAATAAACAAAGTAAAAGAAGAGTATAGTGTAGGTGTGAATGTACAGGGAGAGAAAATATATATGCTGAGATTCGCCGACGATATAGCTATATTGGAGGAAAGCGAAAAGAATTTAGAAAGGGTATTGAATGGTATGCAGGCAGTATTGACTAGGGATTTTAACATGAAAATAAATATAGGTAAAACTAAAGTGATGAGGTGTGACAAAAAGGAATGCAGTAGAAAAATGAGGATCACAATAGGAGATAATAGAATCGAAGAAGTGTCAGATTTTTGTTATTTAGGCAGTAGAATCACAAAAGATAATCGAAGCAAGGTAGATATAAAGTGTAGGATAGCACAGGGTAGGAAGGCATTCGTAGAAAAAGAACAGATTTTAAGATCAAATATTGACTTGGGTATTAGAAAAAGATTACTGAAGGTATATGTTTGGAGTGTAGCACTGTACGGGTGTGAGGCGTGGACTATAGGAAAGGAAGAGAAGCGTAGATTAGAAGCACTTGAAATGTGGTGTTATAGGAGGATGACGAGGATTGGTTGGGAAGATAAAGTAACAAATGAAGCTGTACTAGAGTTAGTAGGGGAGAAGAGAAGTATCTGGAGAGTGTTACAGCGTAGGAGAGACAGATTAGTAGGGCATATTCTTAGGCATGGGGGGATTATGCAATTGATCATAGAAGGTAGAGTGGAGGGAAAGAGAGGGGTAGGTAGGCCTAGATTGGAGTATGTGAGTCAGATAGTTGAAGACGTTGAGATGAATAGCTATAGGGAGATGAAGGGATTAGCTCAGGATAGATCGGCATGGCGTGCTGTTTCCAACCAATCTTTAGGATTGCGGACTCTTTAACTAAACTAACTATGATACATTTGACGATATGTTGAAATATACTTCAGCGACCATCTCATTGAGAATGCAAATAAGAACGTCTGCATAATTCCGAGAGTTTCAATTATAGATTTAAGCACACTAGTAAATCAGCTTTAAATTTTAATAAATTTCCGCGGCGGAGGTATTTAAAATTTTAACAGCAGTCGTAATATCTCATTAGAAACCATACAGTTACTAAAATTTATCGCCATCGGCCCTAATTTATCTTATAAGAGGTAATCAAACAAAAATCTGATGGGAGAATGGTTCTTTAATCTGTTTCCCAGTGCCTAATTAAGGAAGTCATAATTAATTAACATGTTATTTCGTTTTGTGGAAAACTTTGAACTTTACACTACCGCAATTATCACAAAATTAATTGTCGTAATGATCAGCTGTGTTTGTTTTCTAAATCCATTTTTATTTTATAAATCTGAATCGTAAAAAACGACATTTTTCAAGTGAAACTTCTATAGGCGCGGTAGGGCAAATTCACCTGAACGTCACGAAAAGTGAAACGCACTCTACGCGCATGCGCCGCGTGTACTGAGTGTATACGTAACACAAGTCAACCAGTAGACGCTTGCGTATTTTATTATATATTACACAAGCACAGCTTAATCCTTTCGCTAACAATTTCCATTGTGTGAAAAGTGAAATGGAGAAAAGGACAAGTACAGACAGAGTGCGAGCCTTTAGAGAACGGAAGAAAGCGAATAAACTGCCAAGAAAAGTGCCAACAAGTACCTTGGAAAGAAGTAGAGAGTATCGAGCCAGGCAAAGGGCGTTAAAGAAACACGGTGGACAACATAACCTTCCAACGACCTCAAATACACTGGATGAATCGATACCGTCGTTAAGTGAGGACACAGTGAGTGGTATAGAGAATTTGAATGTCACTGATTGAGGCACGTGAAGATACACGCGGTATGAGAGATCAACGAAATGAATCTGATACAGCTGAGCGAGCCATCGACAAATGGAAATGCACCCACTAGTGCATCAGACACAAAATTTAATCCAAACTCCTCTTTATAGACTATACGACATTACAGTTAATAATACTTTCTTTGATGATGAGAGTGTCAATCAAAATCAATCAAAATGAAATCGTTAACAAATGGAAAAAAAGCAATGCATAAAATCAACTTTTCTTAGGAGCTAAGAAGTTTCACTTCTACCGCGCGAGAGTCTCACGCATGTTTTTTTTACACTAGTAAAATTTGGATCTGTGTAGATATTCTTATTGTACGAGAAACGTTAAAATGATAATTATTTGTTCCACATAAATGTAACTACAAATTTTCATCGCGTTTGATTTAAAATAGTCGCTTGTAAAAAGTTTTTTTTATAATACAGTTTTTCGAATTTTCAGCTAAAATAAATTTACGGAATAAAATAAATACAAATATATATCGAGTCGATGTAATAAAACTAAATTAATCGAGTCAAAGTAAATGCGTGCAGATTATTGAAAAGTGTTTAATTAATGAAAAATAAAAATAAAACGCCAAATAGTACAATCATTGTGTCAGACAAATTTGTGATATAACAAGATTTTTAGTCAATGGAAAACATATCTGCATTTTTATTTGACAATATTTATATCGAAGAGGGTAATTGAATTTTTGCAAAAAAAAAATATATTAAGATGCTTTTTTGTTAATTCACTAATAATAAGCATTTAACTAGGAATAATTCTAAACACTTTTTTGTAATTTGAATGGGATGACCTGAATAATAAAAAATATGCTCGGCTACAGCACTTTTATCTTTTCTATTTAATCGGAAATGCTCCTTAGTAAATCTAGTTTGAATTGGTCTACGTGTTTGTCTTCTATATATACTTTAGGACAACTAGAACAAGATATTTTATAAATACCAGATTTTTTATTGAATTCAATTAAATCTTTGGAATTTCTTAGAGAAGTAGCAAGACTATTATATGTTACCTTAAAATTAAATTAATTAAAAATACTATCTTAAATTACGTGCAATTATAGGATCAAATGGTAAATGGCAAAAAGTTAAAGAGAAAATATTCGATGAAAACGGATTTTTGTTATTTTTTTTTTGTGGAAACGTTTCTACAAAATTATCCAAAAAATGCTTAAAAATACAAACAGTTCAAATGGGTCTAACTACAAATATTATTTAGAAGAATCAAATTTAAAAGGATTATGTTATAATATTGAAAAATATTGCCGATGGCAATTATTTTCGAAAAAATTCTACCTATAAAAACTTAATAATATTTTATAACCTATATAATATTTTATCTATAAAATTTACACTATTAAAATATACCACGTACTAATCGAATTGAAATCATTCACAAAAACGGTAAAGCTACGCTTAAAACGTAAAGTAATCGTATCATTTTTCGATATGGATACGCGACTTAAGAAAGCCAATGGTCTTATGAAACGGTCTATTCAAAAAAAAAACGACAAACATAAGATTATTCGCTGTGGAATCTTGTTATGCGTACGCGAGTGTTGTTACATTGTAAGCACATTGTTTTCGCGTTGTATATAATCTATCTTCGCACTATCGTGCTCTGCACAGTCCAACAAGACCAAAGTGTTAATAGCAGTTAACACAGGCAATTTTAGTTACAATGTAGACAGGATGAAGGATTCTACAACACAGATCGCGTTCGATATTCACATTTATATGGAAATTTTAAAAGATTGTACAATTCTTACGTGTATTTAAAATGGCAGTTACTCACGTTGCGAATGTCGTTAAATGAAAAACGGCATGCCTACAAAATTACGTTCAAAATGCCTTTCTATTATAAATGTAATTGTGAATTTTACAAATTCAAATACGGTGTTAAATTAATCGTATAAAATATCAAAACTAAATACCGTAACGTAAAGAATTTAATAGCTCGATGCATTTCGAAGGATTATTCGAATTTGTGTGAACTAATTTCTATAAAATGACCCGCAGCAAAAAATAGCTGTTTTTTTTCTATTTCAACTGAAATGAGGAGCTAAATCTAGTTTCAATTGGTCTACATGTTTGTCTTCTATATATACCTTAGTTAAGACAACTAGAAGAAGATATTTCAAAAATACCAGATTTGTTTTATTCAAATCAATCAAATCTTTTGGATTTCCTAGAAAATGAGAGTTTTCTAAAGAACGAATGACTTGTGAAATGAGTTTTTTATACTATTTTTTCGAATTTGCCTCTTTTATGCCCTTTTTAAATTAAAAAATCGAAATTACAAAATGTAGGGATTTTATTACTGTTGGTAGTAGCTATTGACACATTTGAAATATTTGAAATAAATTGTCAAATGAATTAAAATTACACTATATGTTGCTTTCTTTTGTTGTTTGACGTACAATTGTACATTTCAAGGACAAAATTTAAATTAAACTATTTGTTGCTTTCTTTTGTAGTTTGACGTTTGATAACTGGCAAGCAGCGCTACCAACATTGAAACGAAACAGTAAATTGCACTATGCTATAAGAAAACTCAAATTCCCTATAAACGAACTCATTTAGGTTCGTTATTAGAAAAGCAAATTATAAAAAAAACTATTACGATACTTTAAAATAATTTTTGTCTATACTCCTGTCTAAACCTTTAGATCCTATTTTAGAATCAAATAAAAAATGTTGAAGTCGAATTATTACTTTGCACTAATAATATCGTTTGTTCGCTTAATTAACAATTACAATGTAATTTCGCGTTTTTATCTTGCGCTACTGAAAATTGGGGTGCAGCCTTCGAAATGCGCATTAAACGCTTCGAGTTGCGCGGTATTTTGGGTGCGGATTGGTAACGTAAAAAAGCGTTTTGGTAACTCCTGTTTATAAAATTCGCCTATGGCGTAGAATGTTATTTAATTATATTACTATAAGCGATGTAATGGTTTAATTTTTTGCAGTTAAGTTTGTATATTTAGCATTAATAATGAGTTATCGAAATTGCCCGACAAAAAAATAGAAAATATTGTTCTAATAAGCTAAAATACGTCCAGACTTTAAAATATTATAATTAAAAATAATGGTTGCACAAATAATTTGTATGTCGCAAAAAAAATTATTTTATAATGTAAAAATATATATTTTTTTAAATTAAAATCATCGGTTGCAGAAGAGCTTCGGTTCGAATAAAACCGCACTTCGGTAGTGTATTCGAAACGCTATTAAACCTCGTAGAAAATACTCCTGAAGAGCATTATAGTGTTGAAACTGTTGGGGAGGACAGTAGGTACGAATCGTCCTTTAGCATGGTCTAATGCCGGCTACAGACGACGTGGCGAGGTGTAAACCAATGTTTATTTTGGAGTATTGTGTGTATGGAAAACGCATCACCAACATTGGCGCTGGCCTACCTTCGCCTTGAACGCGGTATTGCGACCACACATCAAACAGAATGAACCAACAAGACCACCATACATTTATACTTGCCACATCGCGTGCCACAAGTCTTCACGAACGCCAAAACGTTTGCGCCAACGTTCGTGTGTACTCGTCACGTCGTGCGTAGCCGACTTTATAATGTGTGTGAGGTGGAGCGTCGAAGACGCCACCAGAATAATAAATTGACCCATAATAATACCGTGTGCGTGTGTACTCTCGTGTAATTGCGCTCTTAGCTCTTGTGGTACGCGCGAAAGAGCTATGGACTCGAGCTGGAGCTCAAGACACCGACCCTATTATCGTGCACAAGACACGAGACACCTGCGCACGCAATACGATATGCAAAATCTATGTCACGGTGCCTGGTGCTGGGCTAATAGGTCACGTCTTCGTGCACGACTAAAAATTTTATTTTATTTTACGATTATTCTATCGCATAGGTAACGTTTTTTTTTTTTTAAAGCTGAAGGCGCTGAAGGCTTTCCCTTTCTTACGGCTACGCGCCTTACGTATTCCAAGGCCGTATCATTATTATTTTTTTGAACTGTCAAAATAAAATCTATACATAGTTCAAATGTCACAATTTAAAAATAGCGAATTTATTTACAAATGCTCCAACGAAATATACCAAATATATGGTACGTTTTATTTTAGTAGTACGCTTTTGTAAGTGCCACATTTATCGCCAGAGTAGGTAATATGTCCAGGCGTTACGTTGTTGATAAATCATAAGAACTACTGAGTATAAGCAATACGTGTCATATGAATAATTAACGAACCGAAATATAACGAATCAATATTTGTAGTTAAATCAACTTATAGTCGATTTATTATTACAAAAAAAAATCAGCTGTAAGTGGAAAATGCGTTGTATTATAAATGACAGTGGATGGGCTGTGAAGTTGGCGTTTCAAATTTTGAGGTTAGGCATGGTATCCAATTAAAAACCATGGCAAGTAAAATGCAGGTAAGAGAGCCTCTGTCCCCATGTAAGATATATTTCGTTCATGTTTCGACCAATTATATGCGCTGTATTTATTCTTTAGGCGAGTATGCTGCTGTATCTTCTAAAATATATATACGGTGGTGTTGGTTGCGTCTTAAAGACTCGCCAATTATGTGCATATGAAAATTGCACGGTAAATAGCGGTCGAGATTCATGCGACCGATTTTAAAATTCAAATTAGACGCGCCTGTTTATGGGTGCCAGAGTCTCATATGAGGGGGTCAGAAGCAAAGGGGCGTGTGAACGTGACAAATTTGTGAAAATTGATATATGTATGTGCATAACTGTGGAGGATAATTAAAGCGTCTATCTGTTTGGAACAGATCTTGAATCCGATAAAAAAAAATTATTCTTTATTTTTACCATTTGGAGAAAGAAAAGACTATCTCGTGTTTTTGTATTATTATTTTTTTAATAATAAAGTGACTGCAACTATGAAGTTTATTTTTTCATCCGACTGGTTGGAGGTAAATGGGTACCAAGAGCAATTCTTGGCAGCAAAAGGGTGAAAGTAAAAGGACGCTTTAATTAATTACTCATATTACTTCACATTAAGTGACGTTATTGAACGGTAAAAATTAATCGTTAATATCTTTTTATATTTTTCAAAATAGATCTTCAAAACTTAGTTACACCGCTTTGCTTCTGACCTCCTCATATAATGCTCTACTGTTGCGTGAAGAAGTATATAAACGATATAGAAACACCACGCATGGAAATTTACCAACCCCCCCATGTCTAGAAAAATTCTTCGTTCGTCTTGTATACTGAATGTGTGAAGAACTACCATTACTAAAAGAAGTACTTCATATTAATAGTACAGAATATACAGTCAAGCGAACTTCAAGTTGCTATTATTATAAAAAAAAAAATTCGAATTTATTACGCAATAATTATGCTGCTGGCAATGTTAATAAAAAAACTACACACGCTAGAACATTAAAAATTAATACAACACTGGACATTGTTTGAATTTCCCTCTAAAATAAAAATAATAAATTTTCGGATATATGTTGGCTTATAATACTATACATTTTCAAAATTACTTCGATTTAGAAGAAACTTTTCCAACTGAATTTTATCTCTAGAAAATTTTACAAGTGTGGTATCCCCTTAAGACAAAATTAAAAACAACGAAACCAAATAAATTTTACAAAATACCTTTTGCGAATTATTTTTATTACAATTTATAAATTATTATACTTTGTAAAAATCTTTATTTAAAAAAAAATAAAAAAATTCTGTTTTTCAAAGTGTAGAAATATCGCAGAACGAATAAATTGACTATTGACAAAATTAAAAACAACGAAACCAAATAAATTTTACAAATCACTTTTGCTAATTATTTTTATACAATTTATTATACTTTGTAAAAATCGTTATTTAAAAAAATATATATTTTTTTGTTTTTCAAAGAGTAGAAATATCGAAGAACGAATAAATTGTCTACGGACAAAATTAATTTTAAAAATAGCTGTGCTTATGTAAGGTAAATAATAAAAAATCGAAAAATAAAAATTCTTAAAAACTTCGAAGAATCAAGATTTCTAAAAATATTCGAAAATGCCTAATTAAAAAAAAATTAAGATTTCATATTCATTTAAAAAAATAGCAATCACGATTAGTGACAGACGGGTAATTTATTTATCTTGTGCTACTGAAGATGGGAGGCATAGCCTTCGAAATGCGCATCTAATGCTTAGAGCTACGCGCTATTTGAGTGATATTTTATACTATTTCGTATTAGTATTATAAAAAATAGCTGTCATTATTTAAAGATAATATAAAAACAAATCGAAAATTAAAATTTCTAAAAATATACAAAAATTTCTAATTTAAAAAAAATCAAAAATTAGTAGTATAAAAAAATAGCGGTACTTATGTATTAATTATCCGAAGTATGGCCGAATATACAAATATTTTAAAAAAATATTTTATGATTTGGAAGATTTTTTTTTTTTGATTAATATGATCTGGGGCAAATCTCGATGTTAGTTATGTTCAAACTACACGTATAATGAGCATTATTCGGAAGAATAAAATGGACTAAAAAAATCCACGCGATGTGACGACAACTATATATAGTTTGGCAAAGTTTAACAAAGAGAGTGTGTGCAAGTTGACCAAGGTTTGACCAAATAGGGAACATCAGAAGGGCAGCAAGAATAGTTTGTTTTGCATCGTGGATATATGTTCGATCGTTTTGCCTGCGCTATTATGGGCGACTATTAAACGAAAATCGATATAGAAAATACAGGATAAGAACAAATGTATTTCGAGAAAAGATCTGCTGCAATTTAGTTGTTTGGGCTGGTAGGTCATATTCTTAGACATGGAGGTATTATGTAATTAGTTACGAATAGGTGGAGGAAAAATTAAATGTCTTGCAAAGGTTAATTTTAGTGATGATGCGATAATTTGTAGAGAAATGATGGCTTGAGCGCAGGATTAGATCTAGTGATGTTTGATTGTATTTTTTAAGAAATTTTATCTTTTCCCAAAATCACGTAATAAATTTATTTGCAATCTCGTACGGTTAATTTTTGAATCGTTAAAGTGCACGATTCGTTTTCAGTTATTATGCAATCGCCCTGTATAATATATCCGAGTGATTTTTTTGTGATTTTAAAATGGGAACAGATCTGTTTTTTTTTCTATAATATTTTACGAGTGTCAACATTTTTTTATATAAAATATATTTTTAGTGATTAACAATACAAATAAATTCAACAAATATTTATGAAAATTCGCAATTTACAATTTTTAACTGTGCTATATTTAGCCTCTCTTGCAAAATTTTCTATTAAACCGTAAAAATTAAATTTATATAAATTTAAATCCAAATAGCCTTTTGTATGTTAATGTTTTTGGTAAAATAACGAAAATTAATTAAATTTTGTAAAAACTTTACATACGGGCTACGATAATAGAAATTGCGCATATAGTTATTGAAAATATAAAAAATTAAACCGAAACGCAAATTATTTTGTTTATTAAATATTTTATAATTTCATCGATTAAAAATAAAAATAAATTCAACAAATATTTATGAAAATTCGCAATTTACAATTTTTAACTGTACTATATAATTTTATATTTAACTTTTCTTGCAAAATTTTCGATTGAAAACGTAAAAATTAAATTTACATAATTTTAAATCCAAATAGCCTTTTGTATGTTCAATTTTTTTGTAAAATAACGAAATTTAAATAAATTTTGTACAAACTTTACATACGAGTATCAATAAAAAAAAATTAAACCAAAACGAAAATTATTTTGTTTAATAAATATTTTATAAAAATCAAACTATATATATATATTTTAAACTATAAATCTTGGGTGATGATATTTTATGCTATTATAATTTTATTGATTAAAAATTTTAAAACGAAACTTTTATTTCCCAAAACATTATAACATGTTATTTTTCCAAAAAAAAAAAATTATAAATTCTTTCCGAGCGAATAAATTTATTTTACCTACTTATTAAGAATTTATACAGCATTACCCCATTAATATATTTGACAATATAAATTTGCTACTGTCAATCAAAAATGCGGTTGTATATTATATACGTACAAAACCATATCGAAAAAATTATAATTAACATCGCTATTAATTATTAATTGAATATGTTGTATATACTTACATATATAATATAATGACTTGTACTAACTTTTGCGTATATTATAATATGTTCGGAAGCAAATATGAATACCATATGGTCAAGAATGTGACATATACCGTGTGATATCTTCATAACGTTTTTGCGGCAATTAATTACCTCATACGTGGCAATTAATTTTTCGCTATTTTGTACGTTCGCATGAGAAATACTGAACTAACTGAAATTGTTATTTTTTATTAATATTTTTTTTTATATATTTCTATAAAGTACACTTTTGTAACGTTTTGTTTAAAAAGAAATAGATTTGTTTTGACGCATGCGAGAAAAAAAAAATTATTTTATGTTGGAACGGATTGAAATTCTTATAAAAGATGGATTTTGTGAAACCCTGGACGATTTTTTTTTGGCATTTGAACGATACAATTTTCTATGCTTTGAATTTTTTTTTTTATAGTTAAGATATATACTAATAAATTTTTATTTTTTGTATGTAAATTTGTAGAAAATGTCAATGTCAGGCGGTTTTTAGAAACATCAAAATTTATTTAATATTCAGACATGGGTAAAAATTTTAGGTTGATTTTTGAAAATAGAAAACTCGAGTTTTAAATCCATTTCTATACGTTAGTAGATTTGACATGGAAAAAAAAACATTTTATAAGTTCTTTATAAATTTATGAAGTACCGACAAAATATCATAAGAATAATATATATATATATTTTTTGTAAATTTGTTTCATTACAAGATTTTGTTTGATTAAAACAAATTCATTCGCTATAAAAAAAAATCAATTAAACGACGCTACATCCTTCTTTACTACGGTATAATATTACAAAAAAAAGGACGCAACAACTGGAGCATGGGCGCAACAAAATAAGTTGCTTTGATTTATGTGCAGGCTGATTGATCATTTATATTGAATATTGAATGCAATGTATCTCGCATTTTTTGCTACATGTAGATACATATATTGCGCTTAATTAAGGAAATTCATTTTGAATACGCAGACCAATAATTCTTAAATATAACGACATGCCGCAAGAATGGCACGGTGTGTTATTCCCAAGTGAATTAAATTAATTGCAGAACCTCAGCGATGAAGTTTACAACAAAAAGTAACGATATAAATATCTTGTCCGTTCGATGGAGTTGAGACAAGGGTAATAATTTGAGACTTTCTCTTCGAGATGTGCCATTTTAAAGCCATACAAAAAATTGTGAATGGAAATTTCGAGCAATTTTTGATCTTTTTTTTGTGTTATATTAAAAGCGATACCCATTTTGTTCGAAATTGAAATATATTTGGTAAATTGATCGGAAATTAAAAAAATAATTTTTCTCCATGTTCATATAGACATTTTGAACTATACAATGTTTTTTTTTTGGTTTTTTTTTTAATGTGTACATATAATTTATTTCTTATATTTTTCAAATATTTTATAGCAATATATATTATTTAATAATAGTTAAATATTAATTACAAAATAAATATGCAATAGCGTCATCTAACTAATAAATGATCAAAAAAAAATCCTTTAACATTTAAAAATTTCAATTTTAACGACGACTTCAATTAACATATAATATATTTTTAATTAGAGTATTAATAATAAAAAATTCTTTGCTAAAATAACTCGGGAATAATATTGCCTCTTCAATTTCAAAAGTTGCAGATATTTAAATATTTTTATAATGGACTGTCCGTGCTAAAATTTTCATTTTTTTATTTTTAAAACGTTAAAAAATTATTGAATGGCAAATGACAAATCTGCAACTAGTTAAATATAAAAACCGTAAAATGTATGATGAATGTAAAATAATATTGATAATATTAATACAAATAATAACGAAGAAAATCCAACAAGTGAAAAAAATGTGCATCAAAAACAAGGAAAATTATTTATATGGCAAATATTAATAAAGTAAACATTTTCTAGTTCCTAATATATTAATTCTTACAATTTACCCCCCCCCACGTATATATATAAAAAAAAAATTATGCAATTTTATCCATTTATAGTGCTGCAAAAAATGTAACTATGACTTTTTTAAAACTATTTTATGAGTTATATTATACTTTTTTTTAAATATAACTCTTAAGCCTATAGCATCTACATCAGGGGTGGCCAACCTTTTCGAAAGCATGTGCGCAATGAACATTTTTAATATTGTTTAAATATTGTTGACAGAAATAATAAAGGTCTACGGGATAAATAAATTTATTGATACTAAAAAAAATATTATTTAAAATTTTTTTAAAATATATAAAATTCTTTTTGATAAAAATATCATTAAAAGCTCCACTTAATAAAAATGTGTCGATGTCACGGATATATTAACTATTATTGTCCTTAGCAATTTTAACATTTTCGATCATTATTTTCAAATTCAATATTTTTCGAATGCGCAAAATTAAAAAAAATCAAATTTATAGTATGCCAGTTTGACTATTTAATTTTGCACGATTGTGTTAATATTTTCAGTAGGTCTAACATATTTTTTCAGTAGTTCTAACATATTTATTATTCGACTTAACAATGTCGAAATAAAAAAATAAAAAAATAATAATAAAAAAATATTAGTAATTGGCTTTTGAT
Organism: Leptodirus hochenwartii; assembly: GCA_947310635.1. NCBI lineage: Eukaryota > Metazoa > Arthropoda > Insecta > Coleoptera > Leiodidae > Leptodirus > Leptodirus hochenwartii. The sequence continues at coordinate 51,311,806 of OX371176.1, forward strand.
AATCGATTTAACAATAACAAAAATTCTCTAGTAGTTCATTTTGTGAATAAAATAATAATAAATAATAACGATAGAATAATTTTTCCGTTCAATTTTATAACTACTTGTAATAAGATATATAGTTCATTTTCGTCTTATTTGGCAAATTTATAGAAAGGAAATCGTTTAAGTCGATATAAAAAAATATTTTTTATTTCTTGAGCGGGGTTTCGCATTTAATTTCGATATTTTTGCTTTTGCAGTTTTTCGGAATACTTTTTTTTTGTACAATTTGTATTAATACATATTTTTTCGTCGAATAAAGTAACCTCGGGTTGAAATTGGCCATTCTCTCAATTTCTTATTGAAAATTCCACCAATGGTACAAATGGACTTACGGGGTTACAATTTTTATTTGTTCTGGTTCCTGTGCGATTCAAATTTAAAAAAAGAACACATAAAAACGCATCTAAACAAGTACTCAACATATTAATTTAATTTATACCAATATAAAAACACAAAAGGTGACCGCGAATGATGACCGGTTTCGAAACAAAATTACGCGCCATTTTTGACCAACAAGTTGTTTTCGGAAGTTTTTTTTTCCAAATTTTATACATACGACATAAAAACACAATTTTTATATTCAACTTTTTTTCGGTTATCCCATATATGGGCCGGACTATTCAACGATAAACAATTCTTTATGGGCTCGCTAGCAATTTTTTATATATTAGACACACTACCATATTTACATTAAACCGAATGTTCTTCGTATATTGTACATTGACAAGCATGCAACCTTCATACGGCTTCATTTATTACAATATCTTTATTACACGCTTTGAGCCAACACTCAATACGAGTCTTTATTAGAAGAATAGTTCTTTATTTTTTTTCGAATAATAACGATCGAATTATAAAAAGTATTTTGCGCAACTTAATAGTTTGTATATGTGGCAACAATGTACATATATTGTATATATATTGTAAGTGACACTAACAGCAACTAATCGCGCATGCGCGCGTTCCGCAACCCAACTGACTCCCAGGCGAGCCAACCTTTTTTCACATTTCATACATCGGAGAGAAATCGGTCACTTACAATCGCATAAATCGCCCTAAAAATGGTACAATTTGGCGCTATAAAAAATAGCTTGCGCTAGGTAATAAAAAAAAAAGTTAAAATCCATCCAGGGGCGGTACACGATTAATAAATCGGAAGTGTTAGAGAGGGACAATGAAAAGCATGTTTTATTATATATAATTAATGTCTAGCAACACCTCTGATTTCACACTTTTCCATATTTGGATAAAATATGTGTATATATTGAGCACCATGTCCATGAATATTCGATACGTAATTAATGATGTCTAAAATGACAGTGGTCTCATTTCCTAGTAATTAAAATTTACTTGATTAATGGCTTACGTAAGCATCACCGATGCTTTATTGCGCCTTTTTTTATATGATAATATTAATGGGGCTGACTAATTCGATATACAAAGATCAATTTGTTCCGTGATTTTCATCAAAATTATAATTATTTTATATATATTCACTAATTGCATGTATACCTCAACAAATGCAGACATTTCGATTATAACGAATTATTTCTGAAGTTAGTAAGAATTTTAGCGTAAAAGTAAGCACAATAAAAGATTTTTTTTTTAGGGAATACACGAATAAAAAAATTAATATACCCAACTATAAAAAAACGGACAACGATTTCACGTACAATAAAAAATTGTAAATCATTTTTATTAAAGCGTACATTATTTTTTTTTAATAATAAATAAATTACGATACTTTATCATGATTTTTCCTACAACTGTTTGTGTTTATTTTATTTTTCTCGGCGATCAAACATTTTATTTAACAAAATTTTATTTAGTTAAAGAGTCCGCAATCCTAAAGATTGGTTGGAAACAGCATGCCATGCCGATCTATCCTGAGCTAATCCCTTCATCTCCCTATAGCTATTCATCTCAACGTCTTCAACTATCTGACTCACATACTCCAATCTAGGCCTACCTACCCCTCTCTTTCCCTCCACTCTACCTTCTATGATCAATTGCATAATCCCCCCATGCCTAAGAATATGCCCTACTAATCTGTCTCTCCTACGCTGTAACACTCTCCAAATACTTCTCTTCTCCCCTACTAACTCTAGTACAGCTTCATTTGTTACTTTATCTTCCCAACCAATCCTCATCATCCTCCTATAACACCACATTTCGAATGCTTCTAATCTACGCTTCTCTTCCTTTCCTATAGTCCACGCCTCACACCCGTACAGTGCTACACTCCAAACATATACCTTCAGTAATCTTTTTCTAATACCCAAGTCAATATTTGATCTTAAAATCTGTTCCTTTTCTACGAATGCCTTCCTACCCTGTGCTATCCTACACTTTATATCTACCTTGCTTCGATTATCTTTTGTGATTCTACTGCCTAAATAACAAAAATCTGACACTTCTTCGATTCTATTATCTCCTATTGTGATCCTCATTTTTCTACTGCATTCCTTTTTGTCACACCTCATCACTTTAGTTTTACCTATATTTATTTTCATGTTAAAATCCCTAGTCAATACTGCCTGCATACCATTCAATACCATTTCTAAATTCTTTTCGCTTTCTTCCAATATAGCTATATCGTCGGCGAATCTCAACATATATATTTTCTCTCCCTGTACATTCACACCTACACTATACTCTTCTTTTACTTTGTTTATTTCATCTTCTATATATAGATTAAATAATAACGGTGAAAGTGTACATCCCTGCCGAACTCCCTTCCCTATTTTTGCTACCTCTTCTTCCCCCTCAATTCTAACTAAGGCAGTTTGGTGTTTATATAAATTAAAAATTATTCTCCTATCCTTATAATCTATACCCGTTTCTTTTAAAATTCTAAACATTATGTCCCAATCTACATTATCAAATGCCTTTTCTAAATCTACAAAAGCTATGCAAGTTACCTTTCTTACCCTCTTTCTTTTTTCTACTACCGTTCTTAGTGCTAGAATCGCCTCCCTCGTCCCTCTGTTTTTCCTAAAACCAAACTGATCTTCTCCTAGCCTTTCCTCCACTTTATTTTCTAATCTCCTATAAATAATCTGTAACAATATCTTCGATGCATGTGATAGTAGGCTAATGGTCCTATAGTTCTCACGCAAATTAGCTCCTATTTTCTTCGGCATTGTTACTATTCTACTACGCTGAAAATCCTGTGGTACTTCTCCCTTCTCATATATTTTACAAACTAACCTGTATAATCGCTCCTGCATTTTTTCCCCTGCGTGTTTTATTAATTCGGCTGGTATCATATCAATCCCCGCTGCTTTGTTATTCCGTAAATCATTTAATGCTCTATGAAACTCTGACCTAAGTATGCTAGGACCTAAGTCATCCTCATCTATCTGTTCCACACTTTCTAGCTCCTCCATGTCCTGCCTACCTTTATATAAATCTTCAAGATACTCCTTCCATCTTCTAGCTTTTTCCTTATTTTCTGTGAGTTCCTTACCCTGCTTATCACATATAATGTTACCCTTTGGTTTTACTTTAGAAAAATGTGACTTAATTTTCCTGTAGCCCAAATCTACTTTACCTCTTCTCATATCCTCCTCAATATCCTCACAGTTTCCTTTTATCCACTCTTCTTTCGCTAGCTTGCATTTCCTATTAATTAAGTTCCTTAGTTCCTTATATTTTTTCTGTCCTGCTTCTGTGTTTCCAATTTTAATTTTCCTTCTTGCTTCTATCATTTCAACTATTTCTTCCGTGATCCATTCCCTCCTACCTGTCCTTTTCTTTGTGCCTAATACTTCATTTGCTGCTGTAGTTAACCCATTTCTGATTTCCCTCCATTCGCAATCTATGTCGCTCCTTGATGTTCCATTAGCCATGATTTCTACTTTCTGCTTGTACTTTTCACATACATCAGCTAATTTTAACCTATCGACATCTACTCTGACCTGTTTAGACTTCTGTAATTTCTTGAATTTGACCTCTGAGTCCAGGACTACTAAATTATGGTCACTATCAATATCTGCTCCAGGGTAACTCTTACAATTCTTAATCTGGTTCCTAAACCTCTCTTTAACCAGTATGTAATCTATCTGATATTATAAATATTATAAAATTTTATAAAATTAATTAATTCAAACACTATTCAACTATACTTTAGTTATCACAAATCAATTAATATTTACACTAGCAATAAATTATATGAATTTAGAACATGCGCTTTCCTAAAACTAATCCCCCACATAACGAAATAAATATTCAACGACGACAAAAAAAAAGCTGCAACAAATTAAATTGCTCGCTGGTAAACAACAGAAACGGTTGTAAATTACGATTTAATTAATTTTTTTCATCGTCACCTACGCCGCCATCCAGTCATAATTAATGTTATGTATGTTAAAAAGTCGTGGCACTTTTTCTTTGCCAGTGCGCCAGAGAGCCTGCTTAAGATTGCGAATGAGATACAATAAAATGCGAGTGTTAATTTGCCACGGACATGAAAGTGAATTTGCAGAAACGTATGGGGAATCACGTACAAGAAATTATCACTCAATATTACGATAAAAAGTGAACTTGATGCGTCTACTATCGCATTTTATTGTGTTCTTATGCTAATGCGATAGGAAAACGATTCTGCGATTGTAAATTATACGTAATTATATATCTGCGTGCAGAGAAAATATAACGCGAAGTAATTAGAAATTTATGTAAAAGCTACGTAATTAAAAATAATTATTTCACTCGTTGAAATATTGGTATGATTCTATTACTTTATATGCTTAATTATATATTTTTAATCAGTTTTTTTTTTAAGTTATGTAGATTTAAAACAGACGAATGCATTTTATATAATTTTATTGTTTCTGAATAGCAATTTATTGTTTTAGCAATATTTATAGTTTCATATTTGTTACGAAAGGAATTATATATGAATAAATAAAATAAGGACTTGATGATTATATGACTGAAATGTGAGTTTTATCAGCAATCGTATAGTTATAAAATTTATTTTAAAGGTCCATTGAAGAAAAATAAATGTCTTAATAAAATAAACAAACAATTTTTTTTATTCAATTTTAAAGAAATTGTCGCATATTCCGCATATGTTGTTTTCTGAATTTTTTTTTTCATATTTACTCAAACTATATTATATATTTTCATCAGTTTTTTTTTAAATTTATGTAGATTTAAACAGACGAATGTATTTTCTATAATTTTATTATTCCTGAATCAATCAATTTATTATTTTATCAGCAAAATGTGAGTTTTATCAACAATCCTATAATTATTAAATTTAATCTTAAAGGGCCTTTAAAATAAATGTCTTAATAAAATAAACAAACAAAATTTTTATTCAATTTTAAAGAAATTATCGCATATTCCGCATAAGTTGTTTTCTGAATTTTTTTTTCATATTTATTCAAACTATATTATATATTTTCAATCAGTTTTTTTTTTTAATTTATGTAGATTTAAACAGACGAATGTATTTTCTATAATTTTATTATTCCTGAATCAATCAATTTATTATTTTATCAGCAAAATGTGAGTTTTATCAACAATCCTATAATTATTAAATTTAATCTTAAAGGGCCTTTAAAATAAATGTCTTAATAAAATAAACAAACAAAAATGTTATTCAATTTTAAAGAAATTGTCGCATATTCCGCATATGTTGTTTTCTGCATTTTTTTTTATATTTACTCAATCTATATTATATATTTTCAATCAGTTTTTTTTTTAATTTATGTAGATTTAAACAGACGAATGTATTTTCTATAATTTTATTATTCCTGAATCAATCAATTTATTATTTTATCAGCAAAATGTGAGTTTTATCAACAATCCTATAATTATTAAATTTAATCTTAAAGGGCCTTTAAAATAAATGTCTTAATAAAATAAATTTTAACAAAAATGCAGATTTTTATACGATTTAAAAAAATTATCGCATATTCCGCATAAGTTGTTTTCTGAAATTTTTCTCATATTTGCTCATAAACTATAAAAATAGAAAATACCTCTAAATTAATTAAATTAATAATAATGTCTTATTGGCACAAATAAATATTTACAATTAAATAATCTATTAAAAAAAACTATTAACTATAAAAAAAAAATATTGATTGGAATTTGTTATTGTAAAATTAACATTTTGTCGCTGACTGATTTCAAAGTCATGTTGTATGCCTTAATTGTCGGTTCACCTTTCTTCAAATTTCTTGAAAACTACTGAAATTAGAGAATCGAAATAAAGTGTTCTAGATTCAGAATAAATTTCCCGTAAACTTTTATATTTACTATTATCCTGTAAAGTGATTAGGGAATATTATAAACGGCCACTTCTAAATTAACATGTGATTTCCTGTGTCTCGCCCACCAGCGCAACACCCGGTATATAGTCACGACAAATTATACGGTAGTAAGATGATATATTTTCGAATCATGTAAATATATCCGATCAGATTTTGTACTAATTGAAGATAATGTACACGAAGAAAAAATTTTTATGAGTCAAAAAGCCACACGATGATTGCGCGATTTTTCCGGTACAGAATTTTTAATAAATTATAATTGTCGGTAATAAACATTTTACGATTGAACGATCCAAAATTAAGGAAGAGTTCTTGTATAATTTATTCGTATAAGTAGACACGATACACCGTAAAAAAATCAAACAATATAATATTTAATATGGAATTTCATTTGGGGGCGGCTATTTAAGCAAATCTACAATTTTTATTTAGAAAATTTACAATTTTAATCTACAAAAGTTAACCGTATTAACTTTAAAATTAAAAAAATTTGAATTTTTTCAATATTTTTTAAATTTTTTCAATTATTAAAAATATATTTTTGATGGAATAAATTATTTTATCTGTTATATTTCAACAAATCGAACGATTCTTAAGTGTTTTTTTTTTCGTCTGCGCAATTCATGTGTGGAAAATTTTCAATATATTTTTACACTCAATCTTGTTGGTAAAATAATTTCTTCTCTCTAAAATAATTTTCCACCACAAATTGTTCGAATTAAAACTACAATAATTGCGCTCTTTTCGAGTCAATTTTTTTTCCGCGAAAAAAACATTTTGCACCTAGGTATATATTATAATATGTGGCAACGTGTTAAAATGTGTTTGAACACATTATTAACACAATTTGTAACACAATATTATCTAAATTAATTATTTTTTTGAATTAATCGCCAAATAAATATTTTGAGGCAAATTTCAATTTAGTTTGCTGTATTAAATGTTTCATATAAAAAATATAATATTAGATATTGTCAAAAAAAAAATTGTTTTTAGAAAAAAATTATTAAAAAATTCAAAAAATTCAAACGTTTCAGCGTAAATTATCATCGCTCGATCAAAGAGTAACATATTGCCATTTTCTCTTCGATTACTATCAAATATCTTTGCATCGAATAAACGAACATCATCGGCGAATCGTCCGAGTGATTTTTTGACACATCCTCCATCATTATATACACACAATTGGGTCAGCAAGCTGTCATTCTTCGTCTAATAACCAATTTGCGAACCATTTGGTCGGCCAACACGACGACACTTCGACGATATTGTCTCTATGTATATATATTAATAAATCTCGACTTTCTTTTGCAATGTGCAATCAATCGCGTGAGATCGCAACGCTCAGTTAAATGAAGAAAAATGCTTATTTAATCGCCCGTTTCGAAAATAATATTTTATGGAATTTCCAAAGGTTTAATAGGGATGAAATTTTTTTAATTTTTAATTTTTCGTATTCGGCACTTATGTCAAAACAAAATCAGACTTCGCATTCTGAAGTCAATCTCTTGAAAATATCAAGTCAAGATTTCTAAAAATTTCATAGAAATGATTTTTTTATTGTTATTATATTTTTTGTGTTCTGCACAAATGTCTAAAAAAATTCGGACTTCACATGTTTAAGTCAATCTCTGGAAAATATCAAGTTAGAATTTCTAAAAGATTCATAAAAATGAAAGTAATTTTTTTTTAATTATTTTATGTCTTATAATGCACATACATATGTCAAAAAAAAATCGGAATTCGCATTATTAGATTAATCTCTTGAAAATATCAAGTCAAAATTTCTAAAAATTTCATAGAAATGATTTTATTATTATTTATTATTTATATTTTATTATTATTATTATATTTTTCGTGTTCTGCACTTATGTCTAAAAAAATTCGGACTTCACATCCTTAGGCCTATCTCTTGAAAATATCAAGTCAAAATTTCTAAAAATTTCATAGAAATGATTTTATTATTATTATTATATTTTTCGTGTTCTGCACTTATGTCTAAAAAAATTCGGACTTCACATCCTTAGGCCTATCTCTTGAAAATATCAAGTCAAAATTTCTAAAAATTTCATAGAAATGATTTTATTATTATTATTATATTTTTCGTGTTCTGCATATATGTTTAAAAAAAATCGGACTTTGCATTCTTAGGCCTACCTCTTGAAAATATCAATTCAAAATTTCTAAAAATTTCATAGAAATGATTTTATTATTATTATTATATTTTTCGTGTTCTGCACACATGTCTAAAAAAATTCGGACTTCACATTTTTACGTCAATCTCTGGAAAACATTAAGTTAGAATTTCTAAAGGCTTTATACGAATGTTTTTTTTTATTAACATCAAGTTAAAATTTCTAAAAATTCATAAGAATGAAAGTATTTTTTTTTAAATTATTTTATGTCTTATAATGCACATACAAATGTCCAAAAAAATCGGAATTCGCATTCTTAGGTTAATCGCTTGAAAATATCAAGTCAAAATTTCTAAAAATTTCATAGAAATGATTTTATTATTATTATTATATTTTTCGTGTTCTGCACTTATGTCTAAAAAAATTCGGACTTCACATCCTTAGGCCTATCTCTTGAAAATATCAAGTCAAAATTTCTAAAAATTTCATAGAAATGATTTTATTATTATTATTATATTTTTCGTGTTCTGCACTTATGTCTAAAAAAATTCGGACTTCACATCCTTAGGCCTATCTCTTGAAAATATCAAGTCAAAATTTCTAAAAATTTCATAGAAATGATTTTATTATTATTATTATATTTTTCGTATTCTGCATATATGTTTAAAAAAAATCGGACTTTGCATTCTTAGGCCTACCTCTTGAAAATATCAATTCAAAATTTCTAAAAATTTCATAGAAATGATTTTTTTATTATTATTATATTTTTGTGTTCTGCGCAAATGTCTAAAAAAATTCGGACTTCACATGTTTAAGTCAATCTCTGGAAAACATTAAGTTAGAATTTCTAAAGGCTTTATAGGAATGTTTTTTTTTTATTAACATCAAGTTAAAATTTCTAAAAGATTCATAATGAAAGTAATTTTTTTAAAATTATTTTATGTCTTATAATGCACATACAAATGTCCAAAAAAATCGGAATTCGCATTCTTAGGTTAATCTCTTGAAAATATCAAGTCAAAATTTCTAAAAATTTCATAAATGATTTTATTATTATTATTATATTTTTCGTGTTCTGCACTTATGTTTAAAAAAATTCGGACTTCGCATTCTTAGGCCTACCTCTTGAAAATATCAAGTCAAGATTTCTAAAAATTTCATAGAAATGATTTTATTATTATTATTATTATATTTTTTGTGTTCTGCGCATGTCTAAAAAAAATCGGACTTCACATTCTTAAATCAATCTCTTGAAAATATCAAGTTAGAATTTCGAAAGGTTTCATAAGAATGAAAGTAATTTTTTTTTAAATTATTTCATGTCTTATAATGAAATACCAAGTTTTTGGTCACAAATTTTTACCGATTTATTTTTAAATTATTATTTAATATCGCGATATATAATTTTTCATAAAACCCACCATAACGGCAATATTGTCCATATTATGTAAAATTGCAGTGTTAAATTCGTTGACAAATAACGTAAATTTACTAAATCGTACTAATCCACTTTCCCCCTAAATGTTGCACGAACAATAAAGCTCAATTCGCTGCAAATGTAACTTACTTAATAGAAGTCAACACCTGCGCTATGTAATTTCAATATTCCTGTTAGATGTTACCGGTCGCAGCTGTTGCCGTTGTCACCTGTCAACAACAACGTCCGTCCCGTCCGCACAAAACCGTACAATTCCCTGTCGATATTCACGAGCGATAACAACACAATATCGAAATATACGAACTGAAAAAGCACTTGACAACACCGGCGGCGGGTAGTTCGCCTACTTCGTCGCTAATTACCGCGACGTGGGTGACTGTCCGCGTATCCCGGCCTACTTGCTTCTTCGTCTTCCCGTTGACAGACGGTGTGACAGTGCAACGCGCGACCCGAACCAATCGGCTCGGCAGACAGACTGCGAATGCTGCACGGAATGACGAAGACATTCGTGTGTATATCGCAGTGACAGTGCGCGAATTGTGCCGGATCGACGGTGGCGCGTTTTGTGGTGAGTATGGCGGCTACGTTGCCAGTTGTTGTAGAAAAGTGTTAGCAGCGAATGTGTTTAATAAAATAAGATAATAAATTTAGAAGTGGAAATATATAAATACTGGACGAATAATTTTCACTCGAAATAGTAATAAATGCTCTTTATACACAGATAAGTGAAATATGAATTCCTACATATATATTGTCTATAGAATATCTTGCTGAATAAATGTATATTGTGGATAGAAATTAATTATACTATTAAGCATGACAATATAAAATTAAAACACCAATAAGAAAATATCATCATAATAATAAGATATTACGAATGATATGATGTGAATAGAAATTTTCTATCGACTAGAGATTTTTTTTTAGTGTTTTAAAAATGCAAATAAAAACTTACGAAATTTTTAAATTAGCTGTTAACGAAAAAAAATATTATTTCAAATAATCGGAATGCTATATTTTTTATCAGAAAGTACATCTCCTTTTAGACAAAAAAGTAAAAAGGATTAAAAAAAAACGTATAGAATAAAAAAGCAGGAAATATTATTATAGGATATGCGTAAAATATATATATATATATAATAAAAAAGATAATCCTCTTATATGGATAAATGCTTTTAGCAATAACTGATTCAAAAAAGTTCGTGCTTTACGTTTTTTTTTTTTACCAAATGAGTAGATTATAATATATTCAAATTCAAAAGAGACAACAATTTAAATTAACTATACCATATTGGCTTGGATATACCAGAAGAATATATATATATAAAATAAAAACAAAATCAGGCGAACACAATACTTCCTTATAAGTTCACCGTCTAAAAAATGATTAATATGATTTATAATAAGCTATTAATTGCTATTAGCTAATACTAAGTAATATCAAAATATGCATTTCATATATGTACAAATTAGAAAGGATTATCGCAAGATCGGATTTAAGTCCAGTAGTCGGTGTGCATTATTTATTTCGTATTTGCATATGAAATAAATATGGCATTGACAAAATGCAACAACGTGGAATCAATGACATTAATGTAGGATGCATATTAATGTCCGAACCAAAAAAAAAAACGACTTGGAATACTAAATGCAACTAACTACTGCAATGCATTTGTTTTTTTAAGATAATTAAAATCAACGTCTCTAAATTAGGGACAAAGTTCTGCCAACAGATGCCACTAGTGGTTCATGACCGTAGTTTATCTGGTCGATTGTACTGGTATTGTATAACGTGTGTATACCATTGTTGCCAATTCTCTCAAATCCCGTAGTATAGATACTAGTAAATGGGGATTATTATTATATTAACATTGCTTTTATATAAAGAGAATTCGATTTAGGAATTAAATTTAAAGTTAAATTACTTTTATTTAAAGAGAATTCGATTTCCAAATTAGGGATAAACTTCTGCCAACAGATGCCACTAGTGGTTCATGACCGTAGTTTATCTGGTCGATTGTACGTGTATTGTATATACCATTGTTGCCAATTCTTTCAAAGCCCATATCACAAAATGTGATTTTCAACGTCTAAAACCTCATCTACAATAATGCAATTGAGTAATAATAATTCATTCAAGTGTCCAAATTTTTTATTTTTTTATATAAAATCTATTTTTTTAAGCAATTGCCAAAATTTAATTTGAATTATTTTTCAAAAAAAAAAATTCCTAGCGCTGTGGTTTATGGTAAAGTGTAGAGAGTATTTTCTACAGTTTCCCGAAAAAAAATTGCGCAGGTGTGCCTTCGTTCCTATATATTTGTTATTGTATGTAAAGTTGCGACCACATGAAAAATAGAGCTGAACACAATTGATCATACTCTGCGTGCATTAATTATTGAATACGATTTCGTTGCAGATGTTCAATTATTATGATAATGCAAAGCCCACCACATACAGATAATTATAGTAATATTCGTACGCTAATAAATAAATCAAAAAATGTTATGACAAGAAACTATGCACACAGTTAAGCAGTTTTCAATATAATCATCATCAATATATATTTTTCATTTCGTTCACTGCTATTTTGACTTCGAAACGTCACTTTGACGTTTCTGCTAAAATTCGATAGAATCCACGATGGCCGCTATTAATATTTTTTTGACAGTATTACTGTGGAAATCAACGTCATTGACCACCAATCGAAATTTTATTAAATCGCCATTTTCTGTCGACATATTTTGACAGGAGTTTGTTGACACATATGTCAAACGAGGCCTTAAATTGACTAAAAAAATATTATTTTATATACACAATGAATAATCAAAAGATATAAGAATAATTCAGTTGACAATTGCTTCTATGCAATTATTTTAAGATAATCCTGTCCTGAAAATTATACAGGGTCCTACTTACTGATAAATTCTACAGAATATTGTCGTTTCAAGAGACCAATTGCAGTTTCATTTCATTATTTAACATTGTTATAATTAACTTTTCCCACAAAAATTTAAGTGAACTAATTTGAATGGGATGACCTGAGTTAGTTAAAAATATGCTCGGCTACAGCACTTTTATCTTTACTATTTAATCTGAAATGAGATAAATAGGTTAAAAAAAAAGATTACAAAGAAAAAATTAAAATACAATTTTGAACCAAGGGCGAAATTCAGCTATACAAATAATAGTATAAAAAAAATAAAATAATAATATAGCTGTTCCTCCACTTAAAACATCAATAAGAAAATACCACAGTCATTTATGATAGAGAAAAATAGAGTAAGAAAATTAGGTATTAGGTCACTTATAACAACATGTTCTTGATATGTTTTTAACAGTTACTTATAGGATGGTCATGTGAAGATTGTGGACAAGAGTTAACAATTTTCGCAATATTATAAGAACATCTGAACGTGATGAAGAAAATATTCTTCAGGGGGAGTATTAAGTAATTCGTGGTGGTAGAAATATATTTGGAAAAAATAAATCGAATCATTTAGATGGAGCGTTAAAAATTATGTATTTCGGCACATCCTGCACCGTACATTCTTCTGACGAACTAATGTTCTCGATTATATCTTAATCAGTGGCGGCTCGTGCCATTTCAATCTGGGGGGGCGCATTTCTTAAAAAATAACATAATACTGACAAATCTTACCTAAAATGGATGCAAAATGATTTTTTGAAAGTGAATTCCACTCTTCTATCTTTCATTGATATAAACTTTTCCAAAAAACTTTTTCGTTAAAATTGTAAATATCAAGCACCACATTTTTATTAATACAAATCATCGCCAACGCGTTTAAACGATCATTACCAATAGCATTTCGCAAAAAAGTCTTGATTTTTAAGTGTTGAAAAACGACGCTCTGATTCAGCAGTGGACATCGGGGTTGTTAAAATAATTTTAAGTATTTTTATAGTTTCCGGGAAAGTTTCACTGAGATTATTTTGTAGCAATAACGAAAGAAAATTTGTCGCTCCAATTATTTGATAAAAATCCGGACGCGAGTAAATGACTTCTAATTCTGTTTTTAATCTGGTTTTATTCAAAAATTGATATGCATGACACACAGTTTCCAAAAGGTCCACTGGAAATTGTTTAGAAAATGTTGACATCGATTTCGTGTTAAATAACTCAACGGCTTGTAGATGGCCACGATACGAGAATCTGTCCTTCATCTGTGTTATAATTTTTTTTGTAAATGTCTCTTGTAAAACGCCGCGTAACTTGAGCACTCTTTGGACAAGTTTGCGATAAATTTAAATCAGGCAATGGCCTATCTAATTCTTGAATTTTTATTACTTTGTCCACAAGAGAAAGTCTACAAAATCTATTTTCAATAAAGAACTAACACTATTCGTTTTTATTAAATTATTTCTATGAAATATATTCTTGGAGAAACACGTGGCAAAATCGTACATATGTAACTCACAGAACAATGCCACTATATCTATATCAATTTTACTGTTTACTAGGCTTCTCTGTTAGGACGCTAAAGAATCGTAGCTCAGAATAGCATAAACAACGATATATATTCTCGCTGTATAAGCAGCGTGACGTCACGTTGCTAGGACTTATCCAAAGCCGCTGAAATGTTGCACACTAGTCGTAATATAGTTTCAAGCGGACCGAGGAAATATAGAAGACATACTGCATACGGTCGCTCTCATCTATTGCTTGCAATAGAGTGAGATGAGTGCATATGCATTTAACTTGTACTGTGTGGCTGGGTGGCGCTGGAATGTGTACTACATATTAACAATATTGCCAAGTATATGCAGTATAGTTATACTGCATACCGTCGCTCTAACTCTAGCGCTTCCAATAGATAGGGCATATGCATTTGACTGATACTTGCTAGCTGCCATATCGTGTTGAGTCATGAGTGTTAGGTATGTTCGCGGCGCAAGCTTTATCTTTTAGGAAAAATAATGCCGAGATAAAATATCGCAATACAATTATCTATCTACGGTGATGCGGTCAATGTTCAGGAGGGGCGCGCGGCTCTGCGGCCTGCATAAGTAACCGCCACTGGTCTTAATCCTCTTTGGCCGTTGCCATTGCATTTCCTATTCTTGCTCGCACTCACAAATACGCCTGAGTTCATATGCTGACAGTTTCTTATAAGTTCCGTGTTTTTGTGTCAACCGAGTCTTTAACAACACCGATCGTGTACGTCTCCCGTAATTAGTTCTTTTATGGTAATGGTGTCCAATCAAAAAAAATCCCGCCGCCACATAATATGTCCGTGCATTCAATGCGTTGTTGGCACTGGTTCGTGCCAACTGTTACACTCCTTATTTTGCGTATTTCTCTTTTAATTCGTCGCGATAACACACCGAACCAAATGACACATGTCGCTTTAAAGATCACATAAATCCGACCGATGATTGTCTTTCTTGTTTTTATAGAATGACTTCGCGTTATGCAAAAATGAATTTTACACGAAAACAACGTAACATACAAATCTGATTCATGATACACTAAGTAAAAGAATCTGCGGAAATTTAACGACGATAATAAGTTCTATAAAAACAATAATGTTCATTGCGTGATTTATGTAAAGGTAAATTTTATGAAATCAACGAATTTGTTATTATTTTTTATTTCTTCTAATTTTATTTAAAAAAAAAATCTTTTTATTAAATTCTCATTTGCAAGATTTCATTATTACTGATATGGAAACAACGAAATTGTTGTGATTTAACTTTATGAGGTCATTTAAAAAAATTTTTTCGTCCAAACAATATATTTTTTGAATTTTCCTCCAGCGACATTTGAAATTTTCAGAATATTTCTAATGTCTCTAGCACGAATTGTATTTATTTTACGATAGTTGTTAAATATAAAATTTGATACCGATCAGCTGTCCCTATCTTCATTCTGTAACAGGACCATTAACAATTTCGGGTTTAAATCGCTATTTAAAGCGTAGGATAATCGACGTTTAGGATAAATGACGAATAGGATACTTGAATGTTAGGAATAATGGCGGTAGGATGAATGACGAGTAGGAGAAATGGTCCATAGGACATATGATTTGGATCCCATTTTAATCCTAGCACAAACTAAAAATTCAATTTTATATCTACAAGTTCAATAATGTCTTGTAACTACAATAGCTATATATGGTATATAGATACGTTAGTTGACATTAATCTCTTGAGGGTTTATATACGCGATGCATTTACATGAAAATGTCATAAATCATACGCTCGTTGCGAAAAAAATTTATATCGCCGTTTATTACATTGTAGCAAACTGAGATTTTCAGATTTAAGGTTGCCAACCAATTGCATCGAATAAATAAATAAATAATCGAATACAACACCGCCAGAGATTCTCGAAAATAATCGTAATTTTTGGAAATCGTAGAGAATTATTTTTTTTGTAACAAAGATGAGAGATTAGATTCCGAAATGCGGATTGCGTATGTATAAAACCATTCGGTTTTTGTAAAATAGTTGAAAAAAAAATACCAATTTATAGCAAAATCCCGAGTAATTATATTTTAATTAATTATTGTAAATTGTAATTATTATTTTTTAATTCGTGGTGTATCCCAAGACAGATTTTAAACATTATAAAATAATGCACCCTTAGATATAAGCTCATATATCGCTGAAACGGACATACCAGCTGATATATTTTATTTATTTAACGTATATTTAATTTATATACTTTATTTATTTAACGTATATTTAATTTATGTACTTTATTTAACGTTTCTAAGCCGAACATGGCTTTATGTCCAATAATATCTCAAACGTAGGAGGCAATGGACATATAAATAGTATACTTCTTAAGGTGTGTTAAGGTGCCCTACCGCCAATATATGAATATTTTCAAAAATAGAAAAGTGCCCGTTAAATCGTAGTTTTTGCAAATATATTTTGTTAACGTGCTTATAATAATTTTAGACAAGATTTTGTGAAAGGAAAAAAAAATTAGTTGATTAATTAAAAAGTGATTAATTATTAATTAATTGATCAATTGCGATGAAATTCGATGAAAGTGAAGAAATAAGTTTTTAACTAATACAACATTTTTGTAAAAATTCCGTGTACGTGTAAACGGAAAAAAATGTCACGGGAATAAATATTTCTTTCCTATAAGCAGATCTTTTTTTCAGTGTAATAAAAATATTTAAATAACAGGGCAAAAATTTTTTTTCATATTTTATACTTTATTTAATTACTAAAAGAAAATTAATTAATTAGACTTAAGGTCTTATCATACGAAAAGCGGGGGTTCGGTAGTGTGTCTAGCAATTCCCTAATTTTGATTATTTTTGCACAATATTTTTAGAGAATGTACCCAAAGGATGGGGCTTTGAACGGTATATTTCTTATATTTTAAAAATTTCGATAACATGTTGAAAAAAAATCACAACTTTCATCAATAATATACGATTTTTCAGACGTTGTTTTATCGATGAGGCTAGTGAAAAAATACGAAAAAAAATTGAGCGTTCCATAGCTAGACAACTTGTCTACTATCAGTAAAAATTGCGTAATTTTTAATTAGAAATTAGACGACTATAGTTTCGATCTAACGAACATTGTCATAAATGAGTAAAAATTGTCGTAAAAATTAAGCTCTAATCAAAAAATGAATTTGCGATAATAAAAACGAAATAATCTTTAATTTTCTAATAAATAAAAAATTAATGACTTTTTTATTTGACATTTTTTATTCGACTTCAAACTGTTCAAAACTTCAAATTGAAGAAGATTCATTAAACTAAGAAATTTGCTCGTCAATTACAGAAAAATGTAGGTCGCATTTAATTCACACTATTTAACTTAAATTCACTTATTTTACATTTCAATTTCAATTTTTTATTTTTATTTTTACATATAAAATAGTAAATAAATTAAAAGTAGTAAAACCACATGAATTGTGGTGCTAAAAATTATTTCAATCACAAATAAATAAAAAATATTTGCTTTTTGCAAATATTATCTATTTGGCTAAAGTAGAAAGTCTTTTTCACTAGCAAAGAAATTTATTTTAGCAACGTTTTGTTCGAATCATTTTAAATGCGAATTATATATAATTTATATAATAAGTAGCAAATAAGCTCAGTTTTTTATACCAATTTCATAAATTAGAAAAGATAATAATTTTCTACAAATAATTATATTTAATTTACGTGGTTAAAAATATTTTTTTTTGACATTGTTCTGATAATTTCATAGATATCTACAAAGTACGAGAGATATAAAATATGTGTTTGCACTTCGAACATTATAATGATTTATGATATTTTTTCCCGACATGTTATTGCAAATTTAAAAATATAAAAAATACACCGTTCAAAAGCCCAATCTTTTGGAAATATTCTCCAAAATTATTGTACAAAAATTATCAAAATTGTGGAAATGCTAGACACACTGCCGAACCCCTGCCGTTTCGATTGCAAGGGTTTACTGACGTTAGCGCAGCTATTAAATAAAAGCAAATTAAATTACGCAATTTTTTTTTATTGTAGACAAGATGTCTAGCTATGGAATGGTCAAACTTTTTTTCATTTTTCCCCACTAGCTTCCACGACAAACCAACATCTGAAAAATCGTCTTTTGTTTTAAGTTCTGATATTTTTTCCACGTATTTATTGAAATTTTAAAAATATAAGAAATATACCATTCAAAAGCCTCATCTTCTGGAAACAATCTCTAAAAATTTTGTGCAAAAATAATCAAAATTGTGGAAATGCTAGACACACTGCCGAACCCCTGCCGTTTCGATTGCAAGGGTTTACTGACGTTAGCGCAACTATTAAATAAAAGCAAATTAAATTACGCAATTTTTTTTTATTGTAGACAAGATGTCTAGCTATGGAACGGTCAAACTTTTTTCATTTTTCCCCACTAGCTTCCACGACAAACCAACATCTGAAAAATCGTCTTTTGTTTTAAGTTCTGATATTTTTTCCACGTATTTATTGAAATTTTAAAAATATAGTAAATATACCATTCAAAAGCCTCATCTTCTGGGAACAATCTCTAAAAATTTTGTGCAAAAATAATCAAAATTGTGGAAATGCTAGACACACTGCCGAACCCCTGCCGTTTCGATTGCAAGGGTTTACTGACGTTAGCGCAACTATTAAATAAAAGCAAATTAAATTACGCAATTTTTTTTTATTGTAGACAAGATGTCTAGCTATGGAACGGTCAAACTTTTTTTCATTTTTCCCCACTAGCTTCCACGACAAACCAACATCTGAAAAATCGTCTTTTGTTTTAAGTTCTGATATTTTTTCCACGTATTTATTGAAATTTTAAAAATATAAGAAATATACCATTCAGAAGCCTCATCTTCTGGAAACAATCTCTAAAAATTTTGTGCAAAAATAATCAAAATTGTGGAAATGCTAGACACACTGCCGAACCCCTGCCGTTTCGATTGCAAGGGTTTACTGACGTTAGCGCAACTATTAAATAAAAGCAAATTAAATTACGCAATTTTTTCTGATTGTATACAAGATGTCTAGCTATGCAACGGTCAAACTTTTTTTCTTTTTTCCCCACTAGCTTCCACGATAAACCAATATTTGTAAAATCGTCTTTTTTTTAAGTTCTGATATTTTTTCGACATGTTTATTGAAATTTTAAAAATATAAGAAATATACCGTTCAAAAGCCCCATCTTCTGGGAACATTCTCTAAAAATTTTGTGCAAAAATAATCAAAATTGTGAAAATGGTAGATGATTAGATAAGGCATTACAGTATGATAAAACGCTAGCCTTAATAATGTTTAAATTCTCCAGAAATAGAATATCTAACAAATGCTCAATTTGCATAACATCTTCATCGCACAACGATATAATCGTCGGAAGTTTCTCTTGCTCGTTCAAACGTTCATTTCGATCACATCAAAACATAATTTCGCAAAAAGAAACCTCAAAATTCACACCAAACCACCAATTTCTCGTATCACAATAAAAAGACACGACCCAATAACAATCCCGTTTATTTTATATTCCAACCACAATATCGGCACGTTCATTTATAATCGCGAAGAATACATTATTACGTTATTAAATAATTTAAAAAAAAAGGCATTGTACTTTGAAATAAATTTTTGATACATTTACTGTAAAATTCTTTCATTATATGCACAGGAGTGCCGTTAGCAAATATGTTACAGTAATCGAAATTTACTCGCTATAAATAGATTAAACGTAATATTACGACACCAGACGACAAAACAACTGTTCGAGAAGTGTTTAAATAATTACATCGTAAAGAAATAAGAAATCATTACGCCGTACGAAGGTGAAGCGTTTTTGTACGTTGCCGTGTCATTTTCGGAATTACTAAAAATATAAATGCCGCTTTATTTCTAATAATAAATAAATAAATAGATAAAAATTGAATCATTTCAATCGCAGCGCAAATTGTTTGCACCTTGTATTGTTAAATTATTCTTATCCCATTTGTATTTTTTTTTTTTCATTTCTATGTTGCGTTAAATTGAATTTAAATTGATGCCATTATATGGTCCATATACGCAACGAGTAATAGAAGTACCAACGTATATATACATACAGGGTATTACAGTTCGATCGGGAAAATTAAGGTGGTTTGTAGGTGTGTGTGTGCGTAATTTACGACATAAAAATAAAACAAGCATAAGCGCATTTCCTGTTTAAAAAATATTATTTTAGTTCATGTACGAACAATATCTACGAAATGACATAGGACTTAATTAATAGGAAATGCAAGCTAGCGAAAGAAGAGTGGATAAAAGGAAATTGTGAGGATATTGAGGAGGATATGAGAAGAGGTAAAGTAGATTTGGGCTACAGGAAAATTAAGTCACATTTTTCTAAAGTAAAACCAAAGGGTAACATTATATGTGATAAGCAGGGTAAGGAACTCACAGAAAATAAGGAAAAAGCTAGAAGATGGAAGGAGTATCTTGAAGATTTATATAAAGGTAGGCAGGACATGGAGGAGCTAGAAAATGTGGAACAGATAGATGAGGATGACTTAGGTCCTAGCATACTTAGGTCAGAGTTTCATAGAGCATTAAATGATTTACGGAATAACAAAGCAGCGGGGATTGATATGATACCAGCCGAATTAATAAAACACGCAGGGGAAAAAATGCAGGAGCGATTATACAGGTTAGTTTGTAAAATATATGAGAAGGGAGAAGTACCACAGGATTTTCAGCGTAGTAGAATAGTAACAATGCCGAAGAAAATAGGAGCTAATTTGTGTGAGAACTATAGGACCATTAGCCTACTATCACATGCATCGAAGATATTGTTAAAGATTATTTATAGGAGATTAGAAAATAAAGTAGAGGAAAGGCTAGGAGAAGATCAGTTTGGTTTTAGGAAAAACAGAGGGACGAGAGAGGCGATTCTAGCACTAAGAACGGTAGTAGAAAAAAGAAAGAGGGTAGGAAAGGTAACTTGCATAGCTTTTGTAGACTTAGAAAAGGCATTTGACAATGTAGATTGGGACATAATGTTTAGAATTTTAAAAGAAACGGGTATAGATTATAAGGATAGGAGAATAATTTTTAATTTATATAAACACCAAACTGCCTTAGTTAGAATTGAGGGGGAAGAAGAGGTAGCAAAAATAGGGAAGGGAGTTCGGCAGGGATGTACACTTTCACCGTTATTATTTAATCTATATATAGAAGATGCAATAAACAAAGTAAAAGAAGAGTATAGTGTAGGTGTGAATGTACAGGGAGAGAAAATATATATGCTGAGATTCGCCGACGATATAGCTATATTGGAAGAAAGCGAAAAGAATTTAGAAAGGGTATTGAATGGTATGCAGGCAGTATTGACTAGGGATTTTAACATGAAAATAAATATAGGTAAAACTAAAGTGACGAGGTGTGACAAAAAGGAATGCAGTAGAAAAATGAGGATCACAATAGAAGATAATAGAATCGAAGAAGTGTCAGATTTTTGTTATTTAGGCAGTAGAATCACAAAAGATGATCGAAGCAAGGTAGATATAAAGTGTAGGATAGCACAGGGTAGGAAGGCATTCGTAGAAAAAGAACAGATTTTAAGATCAAATATTAACTTGGGTATTAGAAAAAGATTACTGAAGGTATATGTTTGGAGTGTAGCATTGTACGGGTGTGAGGCGTGGACTATAGGAAAGGAAGAGAAGCGTAGATTAGAAGCACTTGAAATGTGGTGTTATAGGAGGATGATGAGGATTGGTTGGGAAGATAAAGTAACAAATGAAGCTGTACTAGAGTTAGTAGGGGAGAAGAGAAGTATTTGGAGAGTGTTACAGCGTAGGAGAGACAGATTAGTAGGGCATATTCTTAGGAATGGGGGGATTATGCAATTGATCATAGAAGGTAGAGTGGAGGGAAAGAGAGGGGTAGGTAGGCCTAGATTGGAGTATGTGAGTCAGATAGTTGAAGACGTTGAGATGAATAGCTATAGGGAGATGAAGGGATTAGCTCAGGATAGATCGGCATGGCGTGCTGTTTCCAACCAATCTTTAGGATTGCGGACTCTTTAACTAACGAACAATATCTACGAAATGACATAGGACAATATATTTTAATTGTACTTTTTTTGTATATTTTAAGGGATTTGTAAAATATAAGTAAAATCCACTACGAAATACTCAAATAAATCGGTTGTATCAATAGTTAATGTAAAATTATTTACACGTAGAAACGCACCTTATTGTTACACACTACTACGCAACCGTTAGGCTATGCAATCACCTTAATTCGAAAGTATACTGTGTAGTCTATATTAAACTATTACAATTGCGATTATATCATTTTTAAAGTAAATATAAATTGAATTCAAGTTGATGCCATTATATGGTCCATGTACGCAACGAGTACTAGAAGTACCAAGATACAGGGTATTACAGTTGGATACGACAATATATTTTAATTGTATTTTGTATATTTTATGTATTTTTTAAGGATTTGTAAAATATAATACGTTACAATTAGAAGTTGTGAATTCTACAACTGTTAATAGCTTTAAAAGGACATTGTTGGCGCATTATAATATAGCTTAAAAAATAGAAAAAAAATTATAAAATAATGTACAACCTATTTAACAATAAATACAATTAATTTAAAGTTCGTTTTCCGACTTTTTCATTTATTTCTTTAACGCTATGTATGCATGTTCTGTTTACAGTAAGTAACGGTATATGGGTCGTTTGGTTCTGGCTGGAAATATAACGATATTCGCCAGAAGCGGCAACACTGCAACGCATACGGCACCGCACACACAAACAATGCCCAACAACGAAAATTAATTATTTACGTTCTTTTATTTTTCGGTCGGTCAAACTGATATACATTCTCACTTAGCCTGAGGTTAAGTTAGTTATTATTACTGGTATACGCAATATGCAATATGTTCATTAATAATATGTTTCTTTTGCACTTTAACTGGACAGATGTGTGTAAAGGTGGTAAATATTAAAATTGTGCGAGAGAAGAGGAAATTGATTAAATGTTGCGTACAGATTAATTTGATTTATTTTTGGGAGTGGTCGTTTTGTATTTCGTAAACGTGTGCAATTATTAAAAAAAAAAATGCGAATGGAAGAGAGCGCGGTAAAAAAAAAAAGAAACTAATTTGGAAATCGGCGAAAGAAAAGGCATTTTTTTAACACTAATTAAAAACGATATTATTTATTTCGTTTATTCCGCGCGTTACCGAAGGTGGCGGCATAGCCTTCGAAATGCACATCTAGCTATTTAATACTTTGTGTTATAATTGATATCAAAACGGGGACGCGAATACAAAAATATTGAGAAGCGCTGGTTTAAAAAATAAAAATTTATTTTTCGTATTATAAACTGCTCTTGAAGAATTGAAAAAAAAAAACGTCTGTATGTCTTCCGAACGTTCGCAATAGCAAATTTTCTTCAATGGAAGAACCTTCTCTTCGCATTTAAATTCGTAATTGGTAATTAATCGGTTATATTTGTTAGTTTCGATATCTGCGGTCTTCATTTCAGTCATTTAAGGCGTTTTATGGGTTTATAGGTGATTTATGTGCAATTTCGTCGTAATCATCATATTCCATTTACTGGTCTACGTGCAGCAAATGTCACCATCTGTTTAATCAGTGCCGGAGTTACCAGAAATCTATATATCAGTTGTCAGAAAAATAACTTAAATTGTATACGTGTAATCCTCACTCTGTTTTTCTTCAAAATCTTGAAAACATTGAATATTTTCTATACTATTGACCACATATCGCACATGTATTTCTAAAGTGACACAACTCGAATATCGGTATTTTTGAATTATCACCACGTATAGGAGTTTCGTAATAATTCCTATATAAATCAAAAAAGTTGGTTTTAAAGGCTTAAAAATCGAAATAAATAAAAATGACAATTTGAACGTTTTTTTTTGTCTCGTGGCGTCCACGAGAAAAGTATTACTACCAAGCTAAAAAAAAACCGTTTTTCCCCTTTTCCCCCCAAAAAAAAATGTTTTTTTAGGTCATGTCACTTATTCTAGCAAAGCCGTTCCTGATACGGACAGATAGAATTGGACCGCGTCGACAAAAGGCATAAAATGGTGGTATAAAATCTTCGATTGTACCACTAATTTCATAATGGTTAGAAGTCATAGTGTCTCTGAAGACATTGCTATAATATCGCGCAAAGATCTCGAGTTTCGAGGTGCCTGGTATATATTCTGCGTAACATTTCGTCGCGTAGCTGTCATTATTAATAATGGAGTAAATGTCGTTTGTCTCGACATTGTCAGTTGACATAATTATGAGAGAGCGAAATGTTAAAACAGCTGATTGCATCAATGAAACGTCATACTGCAGGTCGCAATTTGTTAATATGCGGTCAAATATAGAAAAAAAAATAGAAGCGTCAAACATAGAAAAAAATAGAAACGTTTTCACAATATTTCTACTGCATAATTTGTGGTCTTTATTGATTTCGTATTTATCAATATCTGTCCTTTTAATAATTATTAAACTGTCAGACTGACAGATACGTAGTTTAAGATTTCACGTATAGATGTCTCCTTTTCTCAGATATGATCAGCTAAGGTTTTATTTTTCATTTTTTGAACACTTTATATAAACAATTTATTACAAATGGGTGATTCGTGCCATAGTTTTCGACGTAAATTCATTTTCTAGTTTCTCAATAACAAATTGCATATGTACAGGGTGGCCCACGGGAGATGTAAAAAAATACCGTGTGTATCAATTTTCATGTACTCGCAAAATATCGCAAAATTTAATATCGCAAAACCGATAATAATAAAAACTGCGGACGCATTTCCACATTTGTTTAACAACAGTTAAGTCACTGGGACAATATGTTAATTTTAACCTTGGCCCTGATAATTAAATATCGCACCTAGCGACAAAATATCTATTTCTTATCTACCGTTGCAAAATATACAGACGTAGATATATTTATTTCGAATCAACATGGTAATATAAGCGTGTAATAATTATACAAGTTCTTGCATTATATTAGTCAATTTGTCATGAAGAATAAAAGAAATAAAGTTGATTTTCCCACTCAGATTCTAAAGATATCTACAGAAACTAAAGAATTCTTTATTATTTTCAGATTCACGGCAATAAAATTCATAACTTCATTTGCACGTTACTTAGAACAGATGCCGATGCAATTATTTTTCAACTTCATTTATTTAAAAGCATCTAATCGATTGTAAATTCTCCAAGAATTTTTTTTCTTAAAAAGTTTGTTATTTTAGGAAAGTTAACTCCCGCGATAATTTTAAATTCCTTAATTACTCATTCTCCAACACAATGAACAACGATTTGGAAAATTAATAAAAATATATTGCCAACATTGAAAATAATCGCCTGTTCAAATTTATCTAAACATTCAAAATCTCGTTTAATTCGGAAAACCAAACCAGATGTATACATCGCATACATCAAACATCATTTAGCTTTATCAAATCAACTTAGTTAATTTTGCACCTGGCGATGATATAATTATCGATTTCAATAATATACCGCATAGATCTATTACCAAGTCAAATCCATTGCGTTCGCTCTCATCGAGTTATTCTACTTCTTACGAGAAGATGTAACGTACATACGACACCTCAAGAACCTTAAGTGTATACAACGAACGGATTGAAATGTTGGCTAGCAAGTAAAAGAGTGTGGCGAAGAAGCAGAGTGCACGTGGGCGGACATCGAATTGGCCCAAGGTCCATACGACAGATCTACTCCGAAAGAGATCGATAAATTCTTGTCGCGGCAATGGATCGAAATGAGAGGGAATTGATTATTTAGACCTACGCGGGAATTGCGTGAGCCCAGATGAAATATAAAATCCAGTATCGTATCGTGCTGAATGAATAAACGAAAGTCGAAACTTCTGAAACCGTTAAAACTATCATAGACACATGTGATGAACTCTTCTTGTGTATTTTACAGTTACCAATTCTGAAGCGAATTAAAATTTAATCGGGTTCTGTTTAGTTAGTTAAAGAGTCCGCAATCCTAAAGATTGGTTGGAAACAACACGCCATGCCGATCTATCCTGAGCTAATCCCTTCATCTCCCTATAGCTATTCATCTCAACGTCTTCAACTATCTGACTCACATACTCCAATCTAGGCCTACCTACCCCTCTCTTTCCCTCCACTCTACCTTCTATGATCAATTGCATAATCCCCCCGTGCCTAAGAATATGCCCTACTAATCTGTCTCTCCTACGCTGTAACACTCTCCAGATATTTCTCTTCTCCCCTACTAACTCTAGTACAGCTTCATTTGTTACTTTATCTTCCCAACCAATCCTCATCATCCTCCTATAACACCACATTTCAAGTGCTTCTAATCTACGCTTCTCTTCCTTTCCTATAGTCCACGCCTCACACCCGTACAATGCTACACTCCAAACATATACCTTCAGTAATCTTTTTCTAATACCCAAGTTAATATTTGATCTTAAAATCTGTTCTTTTTCTACGAATGCTTTCCTACCCTGTGCTATCCTACACTTTATATCTACCTTGCTTCGATCATCTTTTGTGATTCTACTGCCTAAATAACAAAAATCTGACACTTCTTCGATTCTATTATCTCCTATTGTGATCCTCATTTTTCTACTGCACTCCTTTTTGTCACACCTCATCACTTTAGTTTTACCTATATTTATTTTCATGTTAAAATCCCTAGTCAATACTGCCTGCATACCATTCAATACCCTTTCTAAATTCTTTTCGCTTTCTTCCAATATAGCTATATCGTCGGCGAATCTCAGCATATATATTTTCTCTCCCTGTACATTCACACCTACACTATACTCTTCTTTTACTTTGTTTATTGCATCCTCCATATATAGATTAAATAATAACGGTGAGAGTGTACATCCTTGCCGAACTCCCTTCCCTATTTTTGCTACCTCTTCTTCCCCCTCAATTCTAACTAAGGCAGTTTGGTGTTTATATAAATTAAAAATTATTCTCCTATCCTTATAATCTATACCCGTTTCTTTTAAAATTCTAAACATTATGTCCCAATCTACATTATCAAATGCCTTTTCTAAATCTACAAAAGCTATGCAAGTTACCCTTCCTACCCTCTTTCTTCCTTCTACCACCGTTCTTAGTGCTAGAATCGCCTCTCTCGTCCCTCTGTTTTTCCTAAAACCAAACTGATCTTCTCCTAGCCTTTCCTCTACTTTATTTTCTAATCTCCTATAAATAATCTTTAATAATATCTTCGATGCATGTGATAGTAGGCTAATGGTCCTATAGCTCTCACACAAATTAGCTCCTATTTTCTTCGGCATTGTTACCATTCTACTACGCTGAAAATCCTGTGGTACTTCTCCCTTCTCATATATTTTACAAACTAACCTGTATAATCGCTCCTGCATTTTTCCCCTGCGTGTTTTATTAATTCGGCTGGTATCATATCAATCCCCGCTGCTTTGTTATTCCGTAAATCATTTAATGCTCTATGAAACTCTGACCTAAGTATGCTAGGACCTAAGTCATCCTCATCTATCTGTTCCACACTTTCTAGCTCCTCCATGTCCTGCCTACCTTTATATAAATCTTCAAGATACTCCTTCCATCTTCTAGCTTTTTCCTTATTTTCTGTGAGTTCCTTACCCTGCTTATCACATATAATGTTACCCTTTGGTTTTACTTTAGAAAAATGTGACTTAATGGGTTCTGTTTATTTATACAAAATATTACGTGCCTTCAAGACTGTACAAGAACGCCGAAAATCGATGGACATTCTTTCGGTCCGTATAATTATGACATATACTCGGTCAAGGACTTAAAAATACTCGCCACATAGATACGAAGAGCAAGTGCATATGCTTCAGAATGTGCAAAAAAATGCGATTAATTTGATCAACAACGACAAATGAAATTGGCAGTTTTATAATCACTGTGTGGATGTTTATTACTCCATACAATTATCTTCTAAATAATTAACGAATGCGCGGTGCAGTGTACATTTGAAATTATATTCCCAATTGCTCTGCATTTTTGAACATTCGCTTCAATTAGTAAAAATATAATTTAATGCAGTATATTTAAGGAACCGTAATATCGGAGATACAGATCTACATATGTCCGTTACAAAAGGGGTCTTTTTACACGTTTATACATTAACTGTTTATTTCTGAGCATATATAAAGAATCAAGCACTTTATGTTCGTGCTATATTATATGTGGCAAATTTACTACGACACTTTCAAATTGAATAAAATGTTAATGCAGGTATAATTTACCTACATTTCACAGAGTTACGGTCATTATAGTAGGTATAAGGTAAAGAAAATTGAGGCGATCGTCAAAAAATACGAAAGCGACATAGAATAAGATATTATACTTTTTCTCGTATTATAAAATAATTTGCTATCATAAAACTTCACATTTATATTCAATAAGAATTCTAACGAAAACGACAATGACAATAATTGTACATAACGAATCCAATTTAGTTTGACCAAACTGCTGAAGATGGCATTACGAAACTAGTAGAGTGAACCAATTTAAGAAATACATTAAAAGTATTAAAAAATAAACCAATCCTTCATTGAAAGAAAAACCTATAAGGAACATGTATATAATGAATGAGTGAAACCAATATGAATAATACACCTGTTTTTTTATAGCTTTTGTTACACACTACCGCGCAACGGATAATATATGCAACCACCTTAATTCGAAA
The DNA here is from genome assembly GCA_947310635.1 of Leptodirus hochenwartii. Taxonomy (NCBI): domain Eukaryota; kingdom Metazoa; phylum Arthropoda; class Insecta; order Coleoptera; family Leiodidae; genus Leptodirus; species Leptodirus hochenwartii. Next base: position 51,340,918 of record OX371176.1, read on the forward strand.
GTATTACTGTGTAGTCTATATTAAAATTGCAATTATGTCATTATCGAAGCGAATATTTTTTATATATAATCCACGAAGGAAAATTCAAATAAATCGGTTGTATCAATACTTAATACAAATAGAACATTATTTACATGTAGAATCGCACCTTATCACTTATTGTTACACACTACCTTTTGTAGTCTATATTAATAAACTGTTACAATTATGTCATTTTTGAAGTAAATATAACCAAATATTAAAAAAAAAAAACATTATTTATATAAAATCCACTAAGAAATACTCAAATAAACCGGTTGTAATGCAAATATAATATTATTTATACGCAGAATCGCACCTTATTGTAAAACACGACTACGCAAACGATAATCTATGCAATCGCTTCAATTTGAAAGTATCCTGTGTAGTCTATATTAAACTATTACAATTATGTAATTTTTGAAGTAAATATAAACTAATATAAAAAAAAAAATCATTTATATAAAATCCATTAAGAAATACTCGAATAAACCGGTTGTATCAATAATTAATGCAAATATAATATTATTTTCACGTAGAATCGCACTTTATTGTAAAACACTACTACGCAAACGATAATCTATGCAATCGCTTCAATTTGAAAGTATCCTGTGTAGTCTATATTAAACTATTACAATTATGTAATTTTTGAAGTAAATATAAACTAATATATAAAAAAAAAATCATTTATATAAAATCCATTAAGAAATACTCAAATAAACCGGTTGTATTAATAATTAATGCAAATATAATATTATTTTCACGTAGAATCGCACTTTATTGTAAAACACTACTACGCAAACGATAATCTATGCAATCGCTTCAATTTGAAAGTATCCTGTGTAGTCTATATTAAACTATTACAATTATGTAATTTTTGAAGTAAATATAAACTAATATATAAAAAAAAAATCATTTATATAAAATCCATTAAGAAATACTCAAATAAACCGGTAGTATCAATAATTAATGCAAATATAATATTATTTTCACGTAGAATCGCACTTTATTGTAAAACACTACTACGCAAACGATAATCTATGCAATCGCTTCAATTTGAAAGTATCCTGTGTAGTCTATATTAAACTATTACAATTATGTAATTTTTGAAGTAAATATAAACTAATATAAAAAAAAAAATCATTTATATAAAATCCATTAAGAAATACTCAAATAAACCGGTTGTATTAATAATTAATGTAAATATAATATTATTTACACGTATAATGGCACCTTATTGTAACACACTACTACGCGACCATTATTCTATTCAATCACTTAAATTTGAAAGTATCTTGTGTAGTCTATATTAAACTATTACAATTGTAATTATGTCATTTTTGAAGAAAATATAACTTAACATTATAACAAAAATCATTATTTATATAAAATCCACGAAGAAATACTCAAATAAATCGGTTGTATCGATAATTAATGCAAATATTTATACGTACAATCGCATTTTATCACTCATAATAACTCTTTAATATAACAGATTAGTGTCGATAACAGATCCTGTACACGGGCCCCCCCAACCACAATGGGCAAACTAGAAGAACTGCACGTACTGCGCCAGCACACTGGTCGCGTGTGGTGCGTGGCGTGGCACCCGAAGGGGGCCGCCCTCGCCAGTTGCGGCGAGGACAAAGCAATCCGCATCTGGTCGCGAGATGCGAACGCCAAATGGACGAATACTTGTTTACTAACCGATGGCCATCGCAGAACGATTCGGGCGGTGGCCTGGAGCCCGTCGGGCAACTATATAGCGGCCGCCAGTTTCGACGCGACCACATCGATATGGGATCGCAAAAGTGGCGGCGGCGCGTTCGAATGTAATACGACATTAGAGGGGCACGAGAATGAAGTTAAAAGTGTCGCGTGGTCGAATTCGGGCACGTTACTGGCGACTTGTAGCCGGGATAAGTCCGTGTGGGTGTGGGAGATGTCGGACGATGAGGAGTACGAGTGCGCCGCGTTGCTGAACGCTCACACGCAAGATGTGAAGAAGGTAATTAAAAAATGAAAAGGGTAAATTGCGACATATTTAATTGCACATCGACCAAGTCTACATCAACCAGATTTGTTTCGAATTTGCCCTATACTTAATTTGCACGAACGCTTCACAGAACTCAGCGATATTTAGACTCATCGCTTGTAAACCGGGTTTTACTAATTTGGATATTTTTAATAATTCCTTATTGGTAATGCGCCATTCACTAAAAAAATTCTTGTTAAAAAATCAAAAAAAAAAAGTGTTCCTTCATTTAAGTTAAGTTATTACTTTGCTTTACTGCGCTAATATTAATGAATCAATTTGTTATAATTTATAGGTAAATGTACTTTGTAAATTTGGAACCCTTTACTGGGCATTGGCCTGTTTGTGGTTCATTCCAACAAATAAACATATTGTATACCTAACTGCGTATAGTAGGGCAGCGACGCTCACCGTGAGACTACAAAGCGAAGAGACTATCATTTTCTATCTAAATCAGTTAATAACCTGAACAAGATGACTGATATATTACGAGAAAAAAACATAGCTTTTAGTCTCTTGAACGCCTTGAGATTTGTATATCTTTGGGTAGCCCGGTTAGTTAAATAGTCCCCAATCCTAAAGATTGGTTTGAAACAGTCTGTCGATCTATCCTGAGCTAATTCCTTCATCTCCCTATAGCTATTCATCCCACATGTCCTCCACTATCTGACCCACATACTCCAATCTAGGCCTATCTACTCCTTGCTTTCCCTCTACTTAACCTTCTATAACTAATTGTATAATAACCTCATGTCTAAGAATGAGACCTACTAGTTTATCTCTCCTGCGCTGTAATACTCTTCAAATACTTCTCTTCTCCCCTACTAACTCTAGTACGGCTTCATTTGTTACTTTATCTTCACAACCAATCCTCATCATCCTCTTGTAGCACCACATTTCGAATGCTTCTATTCGATTTTGCTCTTCCTTTCCTACAGTCCACGCCTCACCCATACAATGTTACACACCACACACATATGCCTTCAGTAATCTTTTTCTAATACCCAAGAGTCAATATTTGATTTTAAAATCTGCTCCTTTTCTACGAATGCCTTCCTACCCTGTGCTATCCTACATTCTATATCTACCTTACTTCCTCATTACTATTTAATTTGAAATTATGTAGATGCTAGTTAAATCTAGTTTCAATTGGTCTACGTGTTTGTCCTATATACACCTTATGTGTTTTGAGTTAAATGCTTTTGAAAGTATATACGTGCATAAATCAAATTCAAATAATTTAGATTCAGTCCAATTTCATCTTGTCTATTTAATTTATTTAATAAGGACTATTTTTAAATTTATTTTAATTTTTGGTTATTTCAGATTTGACAAACCAATGTCTATTTAGTATTTAGTTTTATTAACTGTTAATTTGTACTGTTTAAAAGAAGTATGGGTCATATTATATGTCATTTTTAAATACTTCTGTCATGTTTACTTGTTTCGTTCAATTGCATAGCAATCACGATTAGTGACAGACAGGTATTTTATTTAGTTTTTATCTTGTGCTACTGAAGATGAGGGCATAGCCTTCGAAATGCGCATCTAGCTATTTAATGCTTTGAGTTACGGTATTTGGTGTGTGATATTCTATACTATTAGATAAAATAATGTTCGTAAGATTCTATATATACAATAGATACAGGTGCTATCCAATGGTACTGCTCTTTCGATTTGTCTCTCGCCACTCGTCATATTATTGATCCTGTTTACAGTTGACCGGTCCATGCGATAAGATTTTATTAAAAGGAACCCAATATCAATCCTCATTGTAGGTGGTCTTCCATCCGACCAAGGACCTGCTCGCGTCCGCCTCCTACGACAATACTATCAAACTATTCCGCGAGGATCCAGCGGACAACGATTGGATTTGCGTCGCGAGCTTAACCGGTCACTCGTCCACCGTGTGGAGTTTAGCCTTCGACGTGACCGGCACGCTCCTAGCTAGCTGCAGCGACGACGCAACCGTGAAAATCTGGAAGGAATTCACATCCGATCCGTGCCCAGATGATGGCTTGGTAGCCATCAATCAAGATGCCACGTGGAAGTGTGTTTGCACATTGTCCGGCTATCACACGAGAACTGTATACGATGTGTCGTGGTGTCATTTGACCGGTTTACTGGCAACTGCGTGCGGAGATGATATTGTTCGAGTATTTAAGATGGATGATGATACGGACGGGTGTGGCGATGCAGCGTTAAACTTTGCATTGGTCAGTGATAGCCATGCGCGGGCGCATGCGCAGGATGTGAACTGTGTGTCGTGGAATCCGGCGGTGCCGGGTTTACTAGCGTCGTGCAGCGACGACGGTGATATAAAATTGTACCAGTTTAAAGAGTAATTAAATCCGATACCGATGTATAAGTTACGATTTTTTGTGGTTTTAGTGCTTTTTTTGGGTAGTGTGTAGATTATTACGATTATGTATTTTATATTGTAAATGGTGGTTATATTATTATTTGTCGTAATTTGAAATAACACGATACTGTAATTTTTATGTAATTAATAAAAACGTTCGTATTACCACGTACCCAACTCGAAAGAAAACTTAAGGACGATGAAGAGTTAGATAAGGACATTTATATATTAGCACGACTAAGCGTTGCTACGTATAATTATTTCCTAGTTATATATTGCATTAAAAATTTGAGCATAAATACGAAAACTTCTCTGTGAAAATACTACCGAATGTATCTATTATATAGAGGTGCTCCTCATTTAACAACAGAATTCCATTCTCACGAGCTATATGGCCTTCGTGTACTTGCTGGGTCTATAGATCTTTCATCCAAAATTCATTATTACATATACATACTCAAATATTTGTAAATCGATTGTGAAATTGTGTAATGCATAAATAAAGCATCGTTTCATTTGACCATTTTAGTTTATATCATCGCTTTGTTCATTTTGATAATATGGTATCATTTGTTTGTTATGGTTACCTGAACCTTAACTTTTACTTACAATTTAGTGACTCACTCAAAGTTCTTGTAGTCAGCAGCTTCGGCCAGGTCAGGTCAGGTCCGATCAACGAGTCACATCCAAAGTGCTTATAGCTAGCAACTGCGGGCAAGTCAGGCCAGGTCAACGACTCACATCCAATCCAAGGGGAACCTATAATCACAACAGGAAACGAAGAGTACAAAAGAAGCTAAGGGGCAAATTACGAAGAAGTCAGCCCGGCTAGGGTGCACTACGCATCCAGCTACAGCTGAGGGCAAATGAATACTAGTTGTGTAAGCACGGATAATTTAGATTATCTTGACAAGTCAGTTACAGATTGTGATGAACTCGAAAAAAGACTTTCCATCGTAGACTCTGTACGATTGCAAAGTCGGTATCTAATTGACTTGATTCACAGTGGAGGGGAGGTCACAAAAATACAATATTTTATTAATAATGAATAAAAAAAAAATTGGTTGTTCTACCACTTAACCCTTCTTATTATATTATAGACACAAAATACATATCCATCAATTCGACCTCATGCAATAGAACAAAAGAAAAAATATTTTTTTAAGAGCACATATATAGAGCAGTAATATCAAAAACACATTTATTGTTTTAAAGTTGAATTTAATTGGATACTATAGATTAAAATAACTGCTGACCAAGTTATAAAGAACAAAAAAAATTATAAGTAATCTAATTTTGAAATGTATATTCTTAGAAGATTCTCGAATTTTTATAGGAATTGATATGTCTATAGCCAGACTTCTATCGAGGTTGCTCGAAAACACGCTAGATATTCAGACAGGAAAACTGCTTATGAAGAAAACAATAAATTTTAACAAATTGATTGTATATTACACCATCAATTAACAAAAAAGAGATTACAACAAAACAAATCACTATTGTTCATCAATTTCATTAGTGCCCGCATTGTTGGTTGTTTTATTTTTATTTTTGTAAAATGAACTACTAAATATATCCTAGCTTTCCCCTTATCCAACCATAACAAAACTATAACGTACCTCTTCAAAATCGGTATCCAGCAGTCTCGGGGTCCACGGGGTCAACCATCCGATAGCTACCCTTAACTAAGCATAACTACTCTTGCGGCTATCCTCATCAAAATGGAACGTCTGAAAAAAAAAATGCTCAAAGCGAACCCAAATTAATTCAATTCAAAAACAATAAATTCATAACACAAACAAATAAATCAAACAACAATTCTCCCACCGTTTGTTGGCCCCAAATGTCTATTTAGACTCGCAGAGCGTTGTGGCGGAAAGCACTGGCGTCTCATCAACCGGCTGCGCAGACTCCACTAACACGACACCCGCACCGTACCGTACCTGTGACTGATACAGCACGGCCATGTGCAAGAGATAAGAGATAACCGAAGAGACGTGGCCCTACCTACGTGTCTGAAGGACTCAATTTCATCTACCCCTAACGAGGAGTCTGTGCACCAGGACGAAAGCAGAGCTGTGAAGAAAAATCTACTTAAAATTAATTAACTTCCATCGTTGCGCCAATGCTTGTAGATTTCTTCTTGTGCTGATCCTTTTTATCCTGCCTTAAACAATCACGATTCCACTACCTATGGTCCGAATTTTATAATCTATTCTACCTACGCGACTGATGGACTTGAGTAGTGTTAATCTATCGAGGAATCATGATTCTGCGTTTCAAATTTTTTGATAAGCTCCATTGCTTATCATCGAGATGTTCCAACATTCAATGAAGAACATCGGAATACAATTGACACAGATACATATATCAAACAAATAGATATTTGGATATATATTTTGGACACAACAAAATATATATCACTTATAAATAAATAGCAAAATTGCATGCGGAAATTAAATTTGACTCACCGCGCCCCAGCTTAACATGGGGCGTAGAATCTTCTTCAAACCATCAAACTTTACTTGCGGTTCTCCCTGTAGATTATGTTAATGTTGATTGATCTCGTTCACTCCTCAAGTAACACTCATTCATGTTCATTCATTGACAATCAGCTTCACACTGAAACATAAATTAAAGATTTTTAATCATTCCTGATAATTGAAAATATGTTTGAAAAAAAATGGTACATTGATTGCATATTGAGATTATTCTTACCTTAAATTTAATTTTATTGTAAAAAACATCCAATTTTCTCATTTCACATAATGTGGTGATGTCCGAAAGGCCTGGATTTGTATTTGGGAAGGTCTAAGGCCTAGGTATCATCATGGAGATCGAAGAGATGTTCCAATTGAAGTTGTAAGACGCTGGGCAAATATTGAGCGTTGCTTATTCCATTTTAGAATCTATAAAACACGTGTCAAAATAAGTTTTAACTGAAGAGGAAAAATTGAAATTTTGATCAAAACCAATTTACATATTGTATCAGTTTTATCGAATGGTAAATCAATAAAAAATAAATTTCGGAATGTAAATCAGCACTATAAAATCTTCTATTTTGATATTTTTTTAGTTTATTATTTATTACAAATTATTTAAATTATGTTGTTTGAATTTGAATTTTTTTGGCGCGCTATTGAATGTCGATAGTTCGGCTTCTAACGAAATAAGTCGAAAATACGCTAAAAATTCAAACAGGAAGACTACTCAATACGAGAACAATAAGTTTTAACAAATTGATTATATATTAAACCATCAAATAACAAGAACGAGATCATTATTGTTCATCAATTTTAATTAGCGCCTGCACTGTCGGTATATTTTAATTTTTAATTTTTGTAAAATTAACTTCCAAATATATTCCAGCTTTCTCCATATCCAATTATAACATACTATAACGTACCTCTTCAAAATCGGTTTCCAGCAGTCTCGGGGTCCGCGGGGTCAACACACCCGATAGCTACCCTTAACCAAGCGTAACTACCCCTGCGGCAATCGTCATCACAAGCTACCCATCAAAATGGAACGTCTGAAAAAAAAAATGCTCAAAGCAAACCCAAATTAATTCAATTCAAAAACAATAAATTCATAACACAAACAAATAAATCAAACAACAATTCTCCCACCGTTTGTTGGCCCCAAATGTCTATTTAGACTCGCAGAGCGTTGTGGCGGAAAGCACTGGCGTCTCATCAACCGGCTGCACAGACTCCACTAACACGACACCCGCACCTTACCGTATCTGGGACTGATACAGCACGGCCATGTGCAAGAGATAAGAGATAACCGAAGAGACGGGGCCCTACCTACGTGTCTGAAGGACTCAATTTCATCTACCCCTAACGAGGAGTCTGTGCACCAGGACGAAAGCAGAGCTGTGAAGAAAAATCTACTTAAAATTAATTAACTTCCATCGTTGCGCCAGTGCTTGTAGATTTCCTCTTGTGCTGACCTTTTTATCCTGCCTTAAACAATCACGATTCCACTACCTATGGTCCGAATTTTATAATCTATTCTACCTACGCGTCTGATGGACTTGAGTAGTGTTAATCTATCGAGGAATCATGATTCTGCGTTTCAAATTTTTTGATAAGCTCCATTGCTTATCATCGAGATGTTCCAACATTCAATGAAGAACATCGGAATACAATTGACACAGATACATATATCAAACAAATAGATATTTGGATATATATTTTGGACACAACAAAATATATATCACTTATAAATAAATAGCAAAATTGCATGCGGAAATTAAATTTGACTCACCGCGCCCCAGCTTAACATGGGGCGTAAAATCTTCTACAAACCATCAAACTTTTCTTGCGGTTCAGCCTGTAGATGTTGATGTTGATTGATCTCGTTCACGCCTCAAGTAACAATCATTCATCTTCATTCAATTGACAATCAGCTTCAGACTGAAACAGAAATTAAACATTTTTATTCATTCCTGATAATTGAAAATATGTTTGGAAAAAAATTGGTACATCGATTGCATATTGGGATTATTCTTATTTTCAATTTTTTTTTTAAACGTCGTTTTTATAATAGACTTCAAATATCTATATGATGAGCAATGTCACGAAGAGTTTTTGGCCAAGAGCATAAATTTTGTTGCTTTAATTTTTCAAACTAAATGTAAGCCGGAATTTTCATGAAATAGACATTCCATGAAAATAAGATGGAATAATTTTAAGGCAGTCATTAAGGCTGATAATTTTTCTTTTTTAGTACACTTTAATAAAAAAATGTTTTTACTATAAATTATTTTATGATTTTTAGTCCTCGAGAATTTTAATATATAATATTTTAATAATAATATTTTAATAATTTAATGATCGATTGACGATTAATTAATTAAAAACTTGTCGAGAAAAGCAACAGTTAATGAAGCAAATAATGTTTCTTTATGAAAAGTTGGTAAAATACTTTACCTGTTAGGAAATATCTCCATGCAGCTTCAAACAAGATGTTCCAAATTATCTTCTTGGATTTTATAGGATTGCCTTTTTGCACTTCTTTAATTTAATTGCTTCTTTCTAAAAAAAAAATAGAAAAAACGAATTAAACATAATGAAATTATATGAAAACGGAAAAGGTAAAATTCGTTGTTAGAAACCATCTTAGGTACTATATTTTGAATGAAAATAGTATTTAAAAAATGAAATTAGGATGCAAAATTTAAAATTTAATTAATTAAAAAGCGCTCCTTCATTTAGACCGAATTGCGGAATAGCTATATACAGGTAACACCCCGTATAACACGTTCCTAAAAATGAAAAAACGAAACATAGAAATAGTACAAAATACTGGGTTAGGTTCCAAAAGTTTTAAAAAAAAACTACAATATTTTCATTTTAAATCTCTTGGATATAATTGTAACACCCATCACATTCCTTGCTATATACCGGGATGTCCCTAAACACTTGTAGGAATGCCCTTTTTACAGAGGAATTACCCAATTGACGTTTTAAGAGAAACATCGAAAAAAACTTTTTTTTTTCGCTTTAACATATGCGCATTTGAATTTGCTAGTATTCAAAATTAAATTAAAAGTACCCTTTCGAATTGAAATATATATATTTGTTTGTTGTCTACGATCAACTTTAAAAATAATAGAAATATTAATATTTTTCTGTATTGTGCTTAAAATCAAAATTCTCGAAACGTGTTAGAACAAAACCGTATTATACGGGGGTTGCCTATATAAAATAAAATAAAAATTGAGTTACATGATAAGAATTGATCTAAATACTCTTCAAACGGATTTTTATTTTGATTAAATCATATGAAATTCTCATATAAAATACCAACTTTGAATTCATTCAGGATAAAAAAATCCACGTGTAAGAATTTTAAAGGAGTTCGAATATTTTTTAAAAATAGTTTGTCAAAAAGTACTATCAAAATAATTAAAAACCGCAAAAATTTCAATAAAAGCACTAATACTATTGACTACATTTCGCTTATATTTGACGAAAATTATTTAGACCACTATACTATCACTCAAATGTATTAAGTTCGGATTAAAATTCGTTAAAACATCGTAAAATGTTACATGTAATTAAAGTTTTAATAAAGTTTAAAAAAAGATCATATATTCCATTAAAAAGATATATAAAACCCGCAAATGAATTGTATTCGAATCAAAAGTACGCGCGCGCGCAGTCGCTTATATCACGCTTGAGTGCCATTCGAGATACTCACCCTATTCGGAATAAGTCGCGCCGCTTCGGCAAGGACACGAGCGCAGCCGCTAGTTGGTACGGGTCCGCTACCAAATGGTGGGAGCGTGACGTGCAGTTTTCAGCAATCACTTGAAAAAGAATTTCCAAGTGACTCATCGGTCTCTCCCGTCTAAAGCGCTCGTTTCCCAGGAATGGTACAAACGCCACTCTCTTCCAAATATCGTCCCCCACAATTAGACACCATTCCCACCTGGATAGGTTGGGTACTTTTGGCTCTAGACGGGAATATGTGGGAGCGAAGATGCTTCGACGCACTAATACTGGTTGCTGGAATTGTACTAACTTACACTATGCTAAGGTACCCAGCGAAAGCAGCAGAATTGTGCCAGCACGTAGTCGGTTGAAGTATAACAGTGTTGCCACTAAATGCAAATATACAAAAACAGGGTAGTTGCGGGTTTACAATAACATTATTTGATATGCGATTGTTTTAAATTTGTTAAAAAAATGGTTGAGGGTCGTAGTAGATAATTAATTATTGTTTGCTATTGATTAAAAATATCAGCTTTGTTATAAATTCTATATTTATTAATATTATAAAGAAATTTTATTTTTTATATTATTTAATAAACATTTGGGTGAAATATATTTTAATAGAATTGCTCAAAATATCATGCTGAGAATTTTTGAAAGCATTTTGAAGTCGTACGAAGCAAAGTGAAAATGTAAACAATGGAATTTCAAAAAGTAGACTATATAAAATGAAAATTTATAATTCAAATGTATGGCTGAATCGATCCACAACTCAATAGCCGAAGCCTTTTCGGCAAAATATTTTTGTTTTTTTGTTTTTTCGTCGTAAATATTGATGCAACAATTATTTTATTAATTCAGGAGAAATAGTTAACTAGCTAAAACTACGAAGCAAATTTAAAATGTAAACAATGGAAATTAAGAATATAAACAAACGTAAAAAACAATAAAAATGAATGATGAAACAGTTTCGCTAAATCATTGCGTTAATTAAATGTTTCAACCCTGCTCAAAAAACAGTTACGTTCATTTTTGCTTTGATTTTTTTAGTAAAACTATTATTTTATTAATTCTGGAGGAATACTTAAGTCACTAAGACTTTAAAATTTTACGTACGAAACTAATAATTCAAAATGTAAACAATGGATTTTCAAAATGTAAACAAACGAAAAAAACCGTATTAAATAAATAATTTTGATGTAACTATGTAGCTAAATTACTCCACAATTAAATAACTCAACTTACAATTTTTTAAATCGTAAAATTCATACAACTATTATTTTACCAATTCAATTGAAATAACTAAATTATTTACATTATTTATTTTTTCTTTTATTTTATTTATTTACTTACACTTAGATTATCCCTTGGCTAGTCTTACCTTCTACAACTTTCATTTGTTCAATATCGCACTAACTTGTTAAACAACAACATAAAACTTTAACAATGTTTTTAAACTTATAAAAAAAAACATTTAGAACCTAAACCGGACAATTTCTGAAACGTCCATACAACCTCGAATTAATATTCCTCATTTTTTTTTGTAAAATTAAATATATCACATTAATAAAATTACCACGAAATTACGTCCCTGTATACGCGCCAAGCCACCTTTGATGATAACGCGAGTGCACAATTCACCCGCTCTGCAAGCCGGCAACGTTGTATAATTCTAGGGACCAAAATAAACAGTGGCAGATACTGCTAATTTTTTAATCAGGTGAATTTCAGTATACTTGCATACGGTTAGGGCTCAGCACATTCTGATGTACGCCCATGGTTCGGAATGTTTGTCTCGTACGTGCCTTTTATATAAACAAAAAACCCACGCAATTTTTTTTCGTGGAATACAGGTGAAGAGTTACAAGTGTATCTTATTTTAACGTAAACATTATTTGGCGATAACAATAAAACTAGATTTTGTTTATTGAAAGATATTTCATAGAATTTTTGTATGTGTTGAATTCTTCTAGAATATTCGATAAAGAAAATTGTCATTTAAATAATATAGTGCATTATTCGAAACCAAAAATATTTTTCCATAGTATAGCCTTCAACATTTTTTCGACGAATTCCGCGACTTTCTCCGATTGAAAGAGGAACTAAGTAAAAACATTAGCTAGGACCATTTATAGTCGTTCTAGCCTATTTTCGGCATTTTTTAATCCATCGCGAAAATCGACGATTTTTCCATAGTATAGCCTTCAACATTTTTTCGACAAATTCCGCGACTTTCTCCGATTGAACCGGAACTAAGTAAAAATATTAGCTAGGACCATTTATAGTCGTTCTAGCCTATTTTCGGCATTTTTTAATCCATCGCGAAAATCGACGATTTTTCCATAGTATAGCCTTCAACATTTTTTCGACGAATTCCGCGACTTTCTCCGATTAAACCGGAACTAAGTAAAAACATTAGCTAGGACCATTTATAGTCGTTCTAGCCTATTTTCGGCATTTTTTAATCCATCGCGAAAATCGACGATTTTTCCATAGTATAGCCTTCAACATTTTTTCGACGAATTCCGCGACTTTCTCCGATTGAACCGGAACTAAGTAAAAATATTAGCTAGGACCATTTATAGTCGTTCTAGCCTATTTTCGGCATTTTTTAATCCATCGCGAAAATCGACGATTTTTCCATAGTATAGCCTTCAACATTTTTTCGACGAATTCCGCGACTTTCTCCGATTAAACCGGAACTAAGTAAAAACATTAGCTAGGACCATTTATAGTCGTTCTAGCCTATTTTCGGCATTTTTTAATCCATCGCGAAAATCGACGATTTTTCCATAGTATAGCCTTCAACATTTTTTCGACGAATTCCGCGACTTTCTCCGATTGAACCGGAACTAAGTAAAAACATTAGCTAGGACCATTTATAGTCGTTCTAGCCTATTTTCGGCATTTTTTAATCCATCGCGAAAATCGACGATTTTTCCATAGTATAGCCTTCAACATTTTTTCGACGAATTCCGCGACTTTCTCCGATTGAACCGGAACTAAGTAAAAATATTAGCTAGGACCATTTATAGTCGTTCTAGCCTATTTTCGGCATTTTTTAATCCATCGCGAAAATCGACGATTTTTCCATAGTATAGCCTTCAACATTTTTTCGACGAATTCCGCGACTTTCTCCGATTGAACCGGAACTAAGTAAAAATATTAGCTAGGACCATTTATAGTCGTTCTAGCCTATTTTCGGCATTTTTTAATCCATCGCGAAAATCGACGATTTTTCCATAGTATAGCCTTCAACATTTTTTCGACGAATTCCGCGACTTTCTCCGATTAAACCGGAACTAAGTAAAAACATTAGCTAGGACCATTTATAGTCGTTCTAGCCTATTTTCGGCATTTTTTAATCCATCGCGAAAATCGACGATTTTTCCATAGTATAGCCTTCAACATTTTTTCGACGAATTCCGCGACTTTCTCCGATTGAACCGGAACTAAGTAAAAACATTAGCTAGGACCATTTATAGTCGTTCTAGCCTATTTTCGGCATTTTTTAATCCATCGCGAAAATCGACGATTTTTCCATAGTATAGCCTTCAACATTTTTTCGACGAATTCCGCGACTTTCTCCGATTGAACCGGAACTAAGTAAAAACATTAGCTAGGACCATTTATAGTCGTTCTAGCCTATTTTCGGCATTTTTTAAACGATCGCGAAAATCGACGATTTTTCCATAGTATAGCCTTCAACGTGTTTTCGACGAATTCCGCGAATTTCTCCGATTGAACCGCAACGCAGTAAAAACGTTAGCAGGACCATTTATAGTCGTTCTAGCCTATTTTCGGCATTTTTTAAACGATCGCGAAATCGACGATTTTTCCATAGTATAGCCTTCAACGTGTTTTCGACGAATTCCGCGAATTTCTCCGATTGAACCGCAACGCAGTAAAAACGTTAGCAGGACCATTTATAGTCGTTCTAGCCTATTTCGGCATTTTTAAACGATCGCAAAAATCGACGATTTTTCCATAGTATAGCCTTCAACGTGTTTCGACGAATCCGCGAATTTCTCCGATTGAACCGCAACGCAGTAAAAACGTTAGCAGGACCATTTATAGTCGTTCTAGCCTATTTTCGGCATTTTTAAACGATCGCGAAAATCGACGATTTTTCCATAGTATAGCCTTCAACGTGTTTTCGACGAATTCCGCGAATTTCTCCGATTGAACCGCAACGCAGTAAAAACGTTAGCAGGACCATTTATAGTCGTTCTAGCCTATTTTCGGCATTTTTAAACGATCGCGAAAATCGACGATTTTTCCATAGTATAGCCTTCAACGTGTTTTCGACGAATTCCGCGAATTTCTCCGATTGAACCGCAACGCAGTAAAAACGTTAGCAGGACCATTTATAGTCGTTCTAGCCTATTTTCGGCATTTTTAAACGATCGCGAAAATCGACGATTTTTCCATAGTATAGCCTTCAACGTGTTTTCGACGAATTCCGCGAATTTCTCCGATTGAACCGCAACGCAGTAAAAACGTTAGCAGGACCATTTATAGTCGTTCTAGCCTATTTTCGGCATTTTTTAAACGATCGCGAAAATCGACGATTTTTCCATAGTATAGCCTTCAACGTGTTTTCGACGAATTCCGCGAATTTCTCCGATTGAACCGCAACGCAGTAAAAACGTTTGCAGGACCATTTATAGTCGTTCTAGCCTATTTCGGCATTTTTTAAACGATCGCGAAAATCGACGATTTTTCCATAGTATAGCCTTCAACGTGTTTTCGACGAATTCCGCGAATTTCTCCGATTGAACCGCAACGCAGTAAAAACGTTAGCAGGACCATTTATAGTCGTTCTAGCCTATTTTCGGCATTTTTTAAACGATCGCGAAAATCGACGATTTTTCCATAGTATAGCCTTCACGTGTTTTCGACGAATTCCGCGAATTTCTCGATTGAACCGCAACGCAGTAAAAACGTTAGCAGGACCATTTATAGTCGTTCTAGCCTATTTTCGGCATTTTTTAAACGATCGCGAAAATCGACGATTTTTCCATAGTATAGCCTTCAACGTGTTTTCGACGAATTCCGCGAATTTCTCCGATTGAACCGCAACGCAGTAAAAACGTTAGCAGGACCATTTATAGTCGTTCTAGCCTATTTTCGGCATTTTTTAACGATCGCGAAAATCGACGATTTTTCCATAGTATAGCCTTCAACGTGTTTTCGACGAATTCCGCGAATTTCTCCGATTGAACCGCAACGCAGTAATAAACGTTAGCAGGACCATTTATAGTCGTTCTAGCCTATTTTCGGCATTTTTAAACGATCGCGAAAATCGACGATTTTTCCATAGTATAGCCTTCAACGTGTTTTCGACGAATTCCGCGAATTTCTCCGATTGAACCGCAACGCAGTAATAACGTTAGCAGGACCATTTATAGTCGTTCTAGCCTATTTTCGGCATTTTTTAAACGATCGCGAAAATCGACGATTTTTCCATAGTATAGCCTTCAACGTGTTTTCGACGAATTCCGCGACTTTCTCCGATTGAACCGCAACGCAGTAAAACGTTAGCAGGACCATTTATAGTCGTTCTAGCCTATTTTCGGCATTTTTTAAACGATCGCGAAAATCGACGATTTTTCCATAGTATAGCCTTCAACGTGTTTTCGACGAATTCCGCGAATTTCTCCGATTGAACCGCAACGCAGTAAAAACGTTAGCAGGACCATTTATAGTCGTTCTAGCCTATTTTCGGCATTTTTAAACGATCGCGAAAATCGACGATTTTTCCATAGTATAGCCTTCAACGTGTTTTCGACGAATTCCGCGAATTTCTCCGATTGAACCACAACGCAGTAAAAACGTTAGCAGGACCATTTATAGTCGTTCTAGCCTATTTTCGGCATTTTTTAAACGATCGCGAAAATCGACGATTTTTCCATAGTATAGCCTTCAACGTGTTTTCGACGAATACCGCGAATTTCTCCGATTGAACCGCAACGCAGTAAAAACGTTAGCAGGACCATTTATAGTCGTTCTAGCCTATTTTCGGCATTTTTAAACGATCGCGAAAATCGACGATTTTCCATAGTATAGCCTTCAACGTGTTTTCGACGAATTCCGCGAATTTCTCCGATTGAACCACAACGCAGTAAAAACGTTAGCAGGACCATTTATAGTCGTTCTAGCCTATTTTCGGCATTTTTTAAACGATCGCGAAAATCGACGATTTTTCCATAGTATAGCCTTCAACGTGTTTTCGACGAATTCCGCGAATTTCTCCGATTGAACCGCAACGCAGTAAAAACGTTAGCAGGACCATTTATAGTCGTTCTAGCCTATTTTCGGCATTTTTTAAACGATCGCGAAAATCGACGATTTTTCCATAGTATAGCCTTCAACGTGTTTTCGACGAATTCGCGAATTTCTCCGATTGAACCGCAACGCAGGTAATAACGTTAGCAGGACCATTTATAGTCGTTCTAGCCTATTTTCGGCATTTTTTAAACGATCGCGAAAATCGACGATTTTTCCATAGTATAGCCTTCAACGTGTTTTCGACGAATTCCGCGAATTTCTCCGATTGAACCGCAACGCAGTAAAAACGTTAGCAGGACCATTTATAGTCGTTCTAGCCTATTTTCGGCATTTTTAAACGATCGCGAAAATCGACGATTTTTCCATAGTATAGCCTTCAACGTGTTTTCGACGAATTCCGCGAATTTCTCCGATTGAACCGCAACGCAGTAAAAACGTTAGCAGGACCATTTATAGTCGTTCTAGCCTATTTTCGGCATTTTTTAAACGATCGCGAAATCGACGATTTTTCCATAGTATAGCCTTCAACGTGTTTTCGACGAATTCCGCGAATTTCTCCGATTGAACCGCAACGCAGTAAAAACGTTAGCAGGACCATTTATAGTCGTTCTAGCCTATTTTCGGCATTTTTTAAACGATCGCGAAATCGACGATTTTTCCATAGTATAGCCTTCAACGTGTTTTCGACGAATTCCGCGAATTTCTCCGATTGAACCGCAACGCAGTAATAACGTTAGCAGGACCATTTATAGTCGTTCTAGCCTATTTCGGCATTTTTTAAACGATCGCGAAAATCGACGATTTTTCCATAGTATAGCCTTCAACGTGTTTTCGACGAATTCCGCGAATTTCTCCGATTGAACCGCAACGCAGTAATAACGTTAGCAGGACCATTTATAGTCGTTCTAGCCTATTTTCGGCATTTTTAAACGATCGCGAAAATCGACGATTTTTCCATAGTATAGCCTTCAACGTGTTTTCGACGAATTCCGCGAATTTCTCCGATTGAACCGCAACGCAGTAATAACGTTAGCAGGACCATTATAGTCGTTCTAGCCTATTTTCGGCATTTTTTAAACGATCGCGAAAATCGACGATTTTTCCATAGTATAGCCTTCAACGTGTTTTCGACGAATTCCGCGACTTTCTCCGATTGAACCGCAACGCAGTAAAAACGTTAGCAGGACCATTTATAGTCGTTCTAGCCTATTTTCGGCATTTTTTAAACGATCGCGAAAATCGACGATTTTTCCATAGTATAGCCTTCAACGTGTTTTCGACGAATTCCGCGAATTTCTCCGATTGAACCGCAACGCAGTAAAAACGTTAGCAGGACCATTTATAGTCGTTCTAGCCTATTTTCGGCATTTTTTAAACGATCGCGAAAATCGACGATTTTTCCATAGTATAGCCTTCAACGTGTTTTCGACGAATTCCGCGAATTTCTCCGATTGAACCGCAACGCAGTAATAACGTTAGCAGGACCATTTATAGTCGTTCTAGCCTATTTTCGGCATTTTTTAAACGATCGCGAAAATCGACGATTTTTCCATAGTATAGCCTTCAACGTGTTTTCGACGAATTCCGCGAATTTCTCCGATTGAACCGCAACGCAGTAATAACGTTAGCAGGACCATTTATAGTCGTTCTAGCCTATTTTCGGCATTTTTTAAACGATCGCGAAAATCGACGATTTTTCCATAGTATAGCCTTCAACGTGTTTTCGACGAATTCCGCGAATTTCTCCGATTGAACCGCAACGCAGTAAAAACGTTAGCAGGACCATTTATAGTCGTTCTAGCCTATTTTCGGCATTTTTTAAACGATCGCGAAAATCGACGATTTTTCCATAGTATAGCCTTCAACGTGTTTTCGACGAATTCCGCGAATTTCTCCGATTGAACCGCAACGCAGTAAAAACGTTAGCAGGACCATTTATAGTCGTTCTAGCCTATTTTCGGCATTTTTTAAACGATCGCGAAATCGACGATTTTTCCATAGTATAGCCTTCAACGTGTTTTCGACGAATTCCGCGAATTTCTCCGATTGAACCGCAACGCAGTAAAAACGTTAGCAGGACCATTTATAGTCGTTCTAGCCTATTTCGGCATTTTTTAAACGATCGCGAAAATCGACGATTTTTCCATAGTATAGCCTTCAACGTGTTTTCGACGAATTCCGCGAATTTCTCCGATTGAACCGCAACGCAGTAAAACGTTAGCAGGACCATTTATAGTCGTTCTAGCCTATTTTCGGCATTTTTTAAACGATCGCGAAAATCGACGATTTTTCCATAGTATAGCCTTCAACGTGTTTTCGACGAATTCCGCGAATTTCTCCGATTGAACCGCAACGCAGTAATAACGTTAGCAGGACCATTTATAGTCGTTCTAGCCTATTTTCGGCATTTTTAAACGATCGCGAAAATCGACGATTTTTCCATAGTATAGCCTTCAACGTGTTTTCGACGAATTCCGCGAATTTCTCCGATTGAACCGCAACGCAGTAAAAACGTTAGCAGGACCATTTATAGTCGTTCTAGCCTATTTTCGGCATTTTTTAAACGATCGCGAAAATCGACGATTTTTCCATAGTATAGCCTTCAACGTGTTTTCGACGAATTCCGCGAATTTCTCCGATTGAACCGCAACGCAGTAAAAACGTTAGCAGGACCATTTATAGTCGTTCTAGCCTATTTTCGGCATTTTTTAAACGATCGCGAAAATCGACGATTTTTCCATAGTATAGCCTTCAACGTGTTTTCGACGAATTCCGCGAATTTCTCCGATTGAACCGCAACGCAGTAATAACGTTAGCAGGACCATTTATAGTCGTTCTAGCCTATTTTCGGCATTTTTTAAACGATCGCGAAAATCGACGATTTTTCCATAGTATAGCCTTCAACGTGTTTTCGACGAATTCCGCGAATTTCTCCGATTGAACCGCAACGCAGTAAAAACGTTAGCAGGACCATTTATAGTCGTTCTAGCCTATTTTCGGCATTTTTTAACGATCGCGAAATCGACGATTTTTCCATAGTATAGCCTTCAACGTGTTTTCGACGAATTCCGCGAATTTCTCCGATTGAACCGCAACGCAGTAAAAACGTTAGCAGGACCATTTATAGTCGTTCTAGCCTATTTTCGGCATTTTTTAAACGATCGCGAAAATCGACGATTTTTCCATAGTATAGCCTTCAACGTGTTTTCGACGAATTCCGCGAATTTCTCCGATTGAACCGCAACGCAGTAAAAACGTTAGCAGGACCATTTATAGTCGTTCTAGCCTATTTTCGGCATTTTTTAAACGATCGCGAAATCGACGATTTTTCCATAGTATAGCCTTCAACGTGTTTCGACGAATTCCGCGAATTTCTCCGATTGAACCGCAACGCAGTAAAAACGTTAGCAGGACCATTTATAGTCGTTCTAGCCTATTTTCGGCATTTTTAAACGATCGCGAAATCGACGATTTTTCCATAGTATAGCCTTCACGTGTTTTCGACGAATTCCGCGAATTTCTCCGATTGAACCGCAACGCAGTAATAACGTTAGCAGGACCATTTATAGTCGTTCTAGCCTATTTTCGGCATTTTTAAACGATCGCGAAAATCGACGATTTTTCCACAGTATAGCCTTCAACGTGTTTTCGACGAATTCCGCGAATTTCTCCGATTGAACGCAACGCAGTAAAAACGTTAGCAGGACCATTTATAGTCGTTCTAGCCTATTTTCGGCATTTTTAAACGATCGCGAAATCGACGATTTTTCCATAGTATAGCCTTCAACGTGTTTTCGACGAATTCCGCGAATTTCTCCGATTGAACCGCAACGCAGTAAAACGTTAGCAGGACCATTTATAGTCGTTCTAGCCTATTTTCGGCATTTTTTAAACGATCGCGAAATCGACGATTTTTCCATAGTATAGCCTTCAACGTGTTTTCGACGAATTCCGCGAATTTCTCCGATTGAACCGCAACGCAGTAATAACGTTAGCAGGACCATTTATAGTCGTTCTAGCCTATTTTCGGCAATTTTTAAACGATCGCGAAAATCGACGATTTTTCCACAGTATAGCCTTCAACGTGTTTTCGACGAATTCCGCGAATTTCTCCGATTGAACCGCAACGCAGTAAAAACGTTAGCAGGACCATTTATAGTCGTTCTAGCCTATTTTCGGCATTTTTTAAACGATCGCGAAAATCGACGATTTTTCCATAGTATAGCCTTCAACGTGTTTTCGACGAATTCCGCGAATTTCTCCGATTGAACCGCAACGCAGTAATAACGTTAGCAGGACCATTTATAGTCGTTCTAGCCTATTTTCGGCATTTTTTAAACGATCGCGAAAATCGACGATTTTTCCATAGTATAGCCTTCAACGTGTTTTCGACGAATTCCGCGAATTTCTCCGATTGAACCGCAACGCAGTAAAAACGTTAGCAGGACCATTTATAGTCGTTCTAGCCTATTTTCGGCATTTTTAAACGATCGCGAAATCGACGATTTTTCCATAGTATAGCCTTCAACGTGTTTTCGACGAATTCCGCGAATTTCTCCGATTGAACCGCAACGCAGTAAAAACGTTAGCAGGACCATTTATAGTCGTTCTAGCCTATTTTCGGCATTTTTAAACGATCGCGAAAATCGACGATTTTTCCATAGTATAGCCTTCAACGTGTTTTCGACGAATTCCGCGAATTTCTCCGATTGAACCGCAACGCAGTAATAACGTTAGCAGGACCATTTATAGTCGTTCTAGCCTATTTTCGGCATTTTTTAAACGATCGCGAAAATCGACGATTTTTCCATAGTATAGCCTTCAACGTGTTTTCGACGAATTCCGCGAATTTCTCCGATTGAACCGCAACGCAGTAATAACGTTAGCAGGACCATTTATAGTCGTTCTAGCCTATTTTCGGCATTTTTAAACGATCGCGAAATCGACGATTTTTCCATAGTATAGCCTTCAACGTGTTTTCGACGAATTCCGCGAATTTCTCCGATTGAACCGCAACGCAGTAATAACGTTAGCAGGACCATTTATAGTCGTTCTAGCCTATTTTCGGCATTTTTAAACGATCGCGAAAATCGACGATTTTTCCATAGTATAGCCTTCAACGTGTTTTCGACGAATTCCGCGAATTTCTCCGATTGAACCGCAACGCAGTAATAACGTTAGCAGGACCATTTATAGTCGTTCTAGCCTATTTTCGGCATTTTTAAACGATCGCGAAAATCGACGATTTTTCCATAGTATAGCCTTCAACGTGTTTTCGACGAATTCCGCGAATTTCTCCGATTGAACCGCAACGCAGTAATAACGTTAGCAGGACCATTTATAGTCGTTCTAGCCTATTTTCGGCATTTTTAACGATCGCGAAAATCGACGATTTTTCCATAGTATAGCCTTCAACGTGTTTTCGACGAATTCCGCGAATTTCTCCGATTGAACCGCAACGCAGTAATAACGTTAGCAGGACCATTTATAGTCGTTCTAGCCTATTTTCGGCATTTTTAAACGATCGCGAAAATCGACGATTTTTCCATAGTATAGCCTTCAACGTGTTTTCGACGAATTCCGCGAATTCTCCGATTGAACCGCAACGCAGTAATAACGTTAGCAGGACCATTTATAGTCGTTCTAGCCTATTTTCGGCATTTTAAACGATCGCGAAATCGACGATTTTCCATAGTATAGCCTTCAACGTGTTTCGACGAATTCCGCGAATTTCTCCGATTGAACCGCAACGCAGTAATAACGTTAGCAGGACCATTTATAGTCGTTCTAGCCTATTTTCGGCATTTTTAAACGATCGCGAAAATCGACGATTTTTCCATAGTATAGCCTTCAACGTGTTTTCGACGAATTCCGCGAATTTCTCCGATTGAACCGCAACGCAGTAATAACGTTAGCAGGACCATTTATAGTCGTTCTAGCCTATTTTCGGCATTTTAAACGATCGCGAAAATCGACGATTTTTCCATAGTATAGCCTTCAACGTGTTTTCGACGAATTCCGCGAATTTCTCCGATTGAACCGCAACGCAGTAATAACGTTAGCAGGACCATTTATAGTCGTTCTAGCCTATTTTCGGCATTTTTAAACGATCGCGAAAATCGACGATTTTTCCATAGTATAGCCTTCAACGTGTTTTCGACGAATTCCGCGAATTTCTCCGATTGAACCGCAACGCAGTAATAACGTTAGCAGGACCATTTATAGTCGTTCTAGCCTATTTTCGGCATTTTTAAACGATCGCGAAAATCGACGATTTTTCCATAGTATAGCCTTCAACGTGTTTTCGACGAATCCGCGAATTTCTCCGATTGAACCGCAACGCAGTAATAACGTTAGCAGGACCATTTATAGTCGTTCTAGCCTATTTTCGGCATTTTTAAACGATCGCGAAAATCGACGATTTTTCCATAGTATAGCCTTCAACGTGTTTTCGACGAATTCCGCGAATTTCTCCGATTGAACCGCAACGCAGTAATAACGTTAGCAGGACCATTTATAGTCGTTCTAGCCTATTTTCGGCATTTTTAAACGATCGCGAAAATCGACGATTTTTCCATAGTATAGCCTTCAACGTGTTTTCGACGAATTCCGCGAATTTCTCCGATTGAACCGCAACGCAGTAAAAACGTTAGCAGGACCATTTATAGTCGTTCTAGCCTATTTCGGCATTTTTAAACGATCGCGAAATCGACGATTTTTCCATAGTATAGCCTTCAACGTGTTTTCGACGAATTCCGCGAATTTCTCCGATTGAACCGCAACGCAGTAATAACGTTAGCAGGACCATTTATAGTCGTTCTAAGCCTATTTTCGGCATTTTTAAACGATCGCGAAAATCGACGATTTTTCCATAGTATAGCCTTCAACGTGTTTTCGACGAATTCCGCGAATTTCTCCGATTGAACCGCAACGCAGTAATAACGTTAGCAGGACCATTTATAGTCGTTCTAGCCTATTTTCGGCATTTTTAAACGATCGCGAAAATCGACGATTTTTCCATAGTATAGCCTTCAACGTGTTTTCGACGAATTCCGCGAATTTCTCCGATTGAACCGCAACGCAGTAAAAACGTTAGCAGGACCATTTATAGTCGTTCTAGCCTATTTTCGGCATTTTTAAACGATCGCGAAATCGACGATTTTTCCATAGTATAGCCTTCAACGTGTTTTCGACGAATTCCGCGAATTTCTCCGATTGAACCGCAACGCAGTAAAAACGTTAGCAGGACCATTATAGTCGTTCTAGCCTATTTTCGGCATTTTTTAAACGATCGCGAAAATCGACGATTTTTCCATAGTATAGCCTTCAACGTGTTTTCGACGAATTCCGCGAATTTCTCCGATTGAACCGCAACGCAGTAATAACGTTAGCAGGACCATTTATAGTCGTTCTAGCCTATTTTCGGCATTTTTAAACGATCGCGAAAATCGACGATTTTTCCATAGTATAGCCTTCAACGTGTTTTCGACGAATTCCGCGATTTCTCCGATTGAACCGCAAACGCAGTAAAAACGTTAGCAGGACCATTTATAGTCGTTCTAGCCTATTTTCGGCATTTTTTAAACGATCGCGAAAATCGACGATTTTTCCATAGTATAGCCTTCAACGTGTTTTCGACGAATTCCGCGAATTTCTCCGATTGAACCGCAACGCAGTAAAAACGTTAGCAGGACCATTTATAGTCGTTCTAGCCTATTTTCGGCATTTTTTAAACGATCGCGAAAATCGACGATTTTTTCCATAGTATAGCCTTCAACGTGTTTTCGACGAATTCCGCGACTTTCTCCGATTGAACCGCAACGCAGTAAAAACGTTAGCAGGACCATTTATAGTCGTTCTAGCCTATTTTCGGCATTTTTTAAACGATCGCGAAAATCGACGATTTTTCCATAGTATAGCCTTCAACGTGTTTTCGACGAATTCCGCGAATTTCTCCGATTGAACCACAACGCAGTAAAAAC
Organism: Leptodirus hochenwartii; assembly: GCA_947310635.1. NCBI lineage: Eukaryota > Metazoa > Arthropoda > Insecta > Coleoptera > Leiodidae > Leptodirus > Leptodirus hochenwartii. The sequence continues at coordinate 51,365,830 of OX371176.1, forward strand.
GTTAGCAGGACCATTTATAGTCGTTCTAGCCTATTTTCGGCATTTTTTAAACGATCGCGAAAATCGACGATTTTTCCATAGTATAGCCTTCAACGTGTTTTTCGACGAATTCCGCGACTTTCTCCGATTGAACCGCAACGCAGTAAAAACGTTAGCAGGACCATTTATAGTCGTTCTAGCCTATTTTCGGCATTTTTAAACGATCGCGAAATCGACGATTTTTCCATAGTATAGCCTTCAACGTGTTTTCGACGAATTCCGCGACTTTCTCCGATTGAACCGCAACGCAGTAAAAACGTTAGCAGGACCATTTATAGTCGTTCTAGCCTATTTTCGGCATTTTTTAAACGATCGCGAAAATCGACGATTTTTCCATAGTATAGCCTTCACGTGTTTTCGACGAATTCCGCGAATTTCTCCGATTGAACCGCAACGCAGTAAAAACGTTAGCAGGACCATTTATAGTCGTTCTAGCCTATTTTCGGCATTTTTTAAACGATCGCGAAAATCGACGATTTTTCCATAGTATAGCCTTCAACGTGTTTTCGACGAATTCCGCGACTTTCTCCGATTGAACCGCAACGCAGTAAAAACGTTAGCAGGACCATTTATAGTCGTTCTAGCCCTATTTTCGGCATTTTTAAACGATCGCGAAAATCGACGATTTTTCCATAGTATAGCCTTCAACGTGTTTTCGACGAATTCCGCGAATTTCTCCGATTGAACCGCAACGCAGTAAAAACGTTAGCAGGTACCATTTATAGTCGTTCTAGCCTATTTTCGGCATTTTTTAAACGATCGCGAAAATCGACGATTTTTCCATAGTATAGCCTTCAACGTGTTTTCGACGAATTCCGCGAATTTCTCCGATTGAACCGCAACGCAGTAAAAACGTTAGCAGGACCATTTATAGTCGTTCTAGCCTATTTTCGGCATTTTTTAAACGATCGCGAAAATCGACGATTTTTCCATAGTATAGCCTTCAACGTGTTTTCGACGAATTCCGCGACTTTCTCCGATTGAACCGCAACGCAGTAAAAACGTTAGCAGGACCATTTATAGTCGTTCTAGCCTATTTTCGGCATTTTTTAAACGATCGCGAAAATCGACGATTTTTCCATAGTATAGCCTTCAACGTGTTTTCGACGAATTCCGCGACTTTCTCCGATTGAACCGCAACGCAGTAAAAACGTTAGCAGGACCATTTATAGTCGTTCTAGCCTATTTTCGGCATTTTTTAAACGATCGCGAAAATCGACGATTTTTCCATAGTATAGCCTTCAACGTGTTTTCGACGAATTCCGCGAATTTCTCCGATTGAACCGCAACGCAGTAAAAACGTTAGCAGGACCATTTATAGTCGTTCTAGCCTATTTTCGGCATTTTTTAAACGATCGCGAAAATCGACGATTTTTCCATAGTATAGCCTTCAACGTGTTTTCGACGAATTCCGCGACTTTCTCCGATTGAACCGCAACGCAGTAAAAACGTTAGCAGGACCATTTATAGTCGTTCTAGCCTATTTTCGGCATTTTTTAAACGATCGCGAAAATCGACGATTTTTCCATAGTATAGCCTTCAACGTGGTGTTTCGACGAATTCCGCGAATTTCTCCGATTGAACGCAACGCAGTAAAAACGTTAGCAGGACCATTTATAGTCGTTCTAGCCTATTTTCGGCATTTTTTAAACGATCGCGAAAATCGACGATTTTTCCATAGTATAGCCTTCACGTGTTTTCGACGAATTCCGCGAATTTCTCCGATTGAACCGCAACGCAGTAAAAACGTTAGCAGGACCATTTATAGTCGTTCTAGCCTATTTTCGGCATTTTTTAAACGATCGCGAAAATCGACGATTTTTCATAGTATAGCCTTCAACGTGTTTTCGACGAATTCCGCGACTTTCTCCGATTGAACCGCAACGCAGTAAAAACGTTAGCAGGACCATTTATAGTCGTTCTAGCCTATTTTCGGCATTTTTTAAACGATCGCGAAAATCGACGATTTTTCCATAGTATAGCCTTCAACGTGTTTTCGACGATTCCGCGAATTTCTCCGATTGAACCGCAACGCAGTAAAAACGTTAGCAGGACCATTTATAGTCGTTCTAGCCTATTTTCGGCATTTTTTAAACGATCGCGAAAATCGACGATTTTTCCATAGTATAGCCTTCAACGTGTTTTCGACGAATTCCGCGAATTTCTCCGATTGAACCGCAATGCAGTAAAAACGTTAGCAGGACCATTTATAGTCGTTCTAGCCTATTTTCGGCATTTTTTAAACGATCGCGGAAAATCGACGATTTTTCCATAGTATAGCCTTCAACGTGTTTTCGACGAATTCCGCGACTTTCTCCGATTGAACCGCAACGCAGTAAAAACGTTAGCAGGACCATTTATAGTCGTTCTAGCCTATTTTCGGCATTTTTTAAACGATCGCGAAATCGACGATTTTTCCATAGTATAGCCTTCAACGTGTTTTCGACGAATTCCGCGACTTTCTCCGATTGAACCGCAACGCAGTAAAAACGTTAGCAGGACCATTTATAGTCGTTCTAGCCCTATTTCGGCATTTTTAAACGATCGCGAAATCGACGATTTTTCCATAGTATAGCCTTCAACGTGTTTTCGACGAATTCCGCGAATTTCTCCGATTGAACCGCAACGCAGTAAAAACGTTAGCAGGACCATTTATAGTCGTTCTAGCCTATTTTCGGCATTTTTTAAACGATCGTGAAAATCGACGATTTTTCCATAGTATAGCCTTCAACGTGTTTTCGACGAATTCCGCGAATTTCTCCGATTGAACCGCAACGCAGTAAAAACGTTAGCAGGACCATTTATAGTCGTTCTAGCCTATTTTCGGCATTTTTTAAACGATCGCGAAAATCGACGATTTTTCCATAGTATAGCCTTCAACGTGTTTTCGACGAATTCCGCGACTTTCTCCGATTGAGCCGCAACGCAGTAAAAACGTTAGCAGGACCATTTATAGTCGTTCTAGCCTATTTTCGGCATTTTTTAAACGATTGCGAAAATCGACGATTTTTCCATATTATAGCCTTCAACGTGTTTTCGACGAATTCCGCGAATTTCTCCGATTGAACCGCAACGCAGTAAAAACGTTAGCAGGACCATTTATAGTCGTTCTAGCCTATTTTCGGCATTTTTTAAACGATTGCGAAAATCGACGATTTTTCCATAGTATAGCCTTCAACTTGTTTTCGACGAATTCCGCGACTTTCTCCGATTGAACCGCAACGCAGTAAAAACGTTAGCAGGACCATTTATAGTCGTTCTAGCCTATTTTCGGCATTTTTTAAACGATTGCGAAAATCGACGATTTTTCCATAGTATAGCCTTCAACGTGTTTTCGACGAATTCCGCGAATTCTCCGATTGAACCGCAACGCAGTAAAAACGTTAGCAGGACCATTTATAGTCGTTCTAGCCTATTTTCGGCATTTTTAAACGATCGCGAAATCGACGATTTTTCATAGTATAGCCTTCAACGTGTTTTCGACGAATTCCGCGACTTTCTCCGATTGAGCCGCAACGCAGTAAAAACGTTAGCAGGACCATTTATAGTCGTTCTAGCCTATTTTCGGCATTTTTTAAACGATCGCGAAAATCGACGTTTTTTCCATAGTATAGCCTTCAACGTGTTTTCGACGAATTCCGCGAATTTCTCCGATTGAACCGCAACGCAGTAAAAACGTTAGCAGGACCATTTATAGTCGTTCTAGCCTATTTTCGGCATTTTTTAAACGATCGCGAAAATCGACGATTTTTCCATAGTATAGCCTTCAACGTGTTTTCGACGAATTCCGCGACTTTCTCCGATTGAGCCGCAACGCAGTAAAAACGTTAGCAGGACCATTTATAGTCGTTCTAGCCTATTTTCGGCATTTTTTAACGATTGCGAAAATCGACGATTTTTCCATAGTATAGCCTTCAACTTGTTTTCGACGAATTCCGCGACTTTCTCCGATTGAACCGCAACGCAGTAAAAACGTTAGCAGGACCATTTATAGTCGTTCTAGCCTATTTCGGCATTTTTAACGATTGCGAAAATCGACGATTTTTCCATAGTATAGCCTTCAACGTGTTTTCGACGAATTCCGCGAATTTCTCCGATTGAACCGCAACGCAGTAAAAACGTTAGCAGGACCATTTATAGTCGTTCTAGCCTATTTCGGCATTTTTAAACGATTGCGAAAATCGACGATTTTTCCATATTATAGCCTTCAACGTGTTTTCGACGAATTCCGCGAATTTCTCCGATTGAACCGCAACGCAGTAAAAACGTTAGCAGGACCATTTATAGTCGTTCTAGCCTATTTTCGGCATTTTTTAAACGATCGCGAAAATCGACGATTTTTCCATAGTATAGCCTTCAACGTGTTTTCGACGAATTCCGCGAATTTCTCCGATTGAACCGCAACGCAGTAAAAACGTTAGCAGGACCATTTATAGTCGTTCTAGCCTATTTTCGGCATTTTTTAAACGATCGCGAAAATCGACGATTTTTCCATAGTATAGCTTCAACGTGTTTTCGACGAATTCCGCGAATTTCTCCGATTGAACCGCAATGCAGTAAAAACGTTAGCAGACCATTTATAGTCGTTCTAGCCTATTTTCGGCATTTTTAAACGATCGCGAAAATCGACGATTTTTCCATAGTATAGCCTTCACGTGTTTTCGACGAATTCCGCGACTTTCTCCGATTGAACCGCAACGCAGTAAAAACGTTAGCAGGACCATTTATAGTCGTTCTAGCCTATTTTCGGCATTTTTTAAACGATCGCGAAAATCGACGATTTTTCCATAGTATAGCCTTCAACGTGTTTTCGACGAATTCCGCGACTTTCTCCGATTGAACCGCAACGCAGTAAAAACGTTAGCAGGACCATTATAGTCGTTCTACCCTATTTTCGGCATTTTTAAACGATCGCGAAAATCGACGATTTTTCCATAGTATAGCCTTCAACGTGTTTTCGACGAATTCCGCGAATTTCTCCGATTGAACCGCAACGCAGTAAAAACGTTAGCAGGACCATTTATAGTCGTTCTAGCCTATTTTCGGCATTTTTAAACGATCGCGAAATCGACGATTTTTCCATAGTATAGCCTTCAACGTGTTTTCGACGAATTCCGCGAATTTCTCCGATTGAACCGCAACGCAGTAAAAACGTTAGCAGGACCATTTATAGTCGTTCTAGCCTATTTTCGGCATTTTTTAAACGATCGCGAAAATCGACGATTTTTCCATAGTATAGCCTTCAACGTGTTTTCGACGAATTCCGCGACTTTCTCCGATTGAACCGCAACGCAGTAAAAAACGTTAGCAGGACCATTTATAGTCGTTCTACCCTATTTTCGGCATTTTTTAAACGATCGCGAAAATCGACGATTTTTCCATAGTATAGCCTTCAACGTGTTTTCGACGAATTCCGCGAATTTCTCCGATTGAACCGCAACGCAGTAAAAACGTTAGCAGGACCATTTATAGTCGTTCTAGCCTATTTTCGGCATTTTTAAACGATCGCGAAAATC